>JAASGO010000430.1:0-24301 GCA_023334245.1 Globisporangium cederbergense
ACATACATGTGCTTGGAGAACGACGAGTTCGAGCTCCGGTAATCCTCCAGTTGGCGCTCTTCATGGAACAGCAGGTGGCTCGGCACGGACCCGTGACTGTTGTTGCCTTCGCTCGACTTGCTTTTGAACGTCACGCTGTCGAGCAGAAAGGACTCGAGCTGCACGAGCCACTGCTTCCCGTGGTGCAGTGCGCAGCTTCCGGACACGAACCGCAGCGAGCTCATGGACCGCAACTTGCGGCTCAGCCGGAAGTTGGCTCCATCTGAGTCGTCGTCGCCCTCCAGCGGACTGAACGTGGAGAACGGCGCACCTGGATCATCGGACGCCACAGTCGTCAGCGCGCTCACGGCACGCGGGCGCATGTGGTGGCGGCCTTTGAAGTACGCGCTCGTCTGCAGAAGTGAGATCGAAGAAATTGGCATTTGAATCCCGTGCAAAAACATGTCGAGCATTACACTGCATTTTGCTATAACTCTATTTTTGATTTTGATCGTCCGCTCACAAGCAGGCATTTGCGCAACTCTTCCGGACAAGAGCGCAAGATGCCGGCCGACCGCCAACAGCAGCACACTCGCAGCATTCGCATTGCGGAGAAGAGCGTCGCGCCGCCCCCAGAGCTGCAGCTCTCACTTCTCACAGATGAGTGCGTGGTCGTGCTTGTTGATGTGCTTGCACATTGCCACGCTTCCCACCCTTGTTGCAGCTGCTCATGTGGCACATGTGTGTGTGCATGTGTGTGGATCGCGCAGGACGCTTGTGTGGCACAAAGGCCCGGTGATCGGCAGCGGGCGCTTCGGCATCGTGCACTTGGCTCTCCGTGTCCCCAGGTGCAGATCGCTTGCGTGTGCTCGCTATTTCAGTGTTTGCTGTGTTTGCTTGCAGGTGTGTCTGTGTGTTGCGTCATGAGCATGCACCTTGTGTAGCTGTTGTGCACGTACATTTGTGTGACTGGTGTTGAGTTGTACGCATATGCATGGGTGGCTGTGAGCTGATCTTCGTGTTGCGATGCGCATGCGCACACTGACACAAACGCTACGTATGCATGTGGCTGCTACAGTGGCGAACCGATGGCTGTGAAGCAGATCTTCATCCAGGAGGAGCTGGCACAGGGTAACGACGTGTCGTCGCTCTCGCTGCAACGCGTGCTCAGCGTTGAGCAGATCGAGCGCGAGACGGCGATCATGGGTGCTCTCGACCACCCGAACATCGTCGGGTACTTCGGATGGGGTGGGTGCGCTTTCGCTTGTCTCTTGCATCTATTACACTGTTACGTGCCTGTCCTCATGGCTGTGCGCTTGTCCACAAGCAGAGCGCTATGGCCCAACCGCGCACATTTTCATGGAGTACGCCCACGTCGGCTCGCTCAGCAAGTACGCTCGCCCTCTGTCCATACTGTTCATTCGTTTACCGTACACACGTTTGTCCTATTGCGCTTGATACAACAATTCTTGTTGATCACTCGTCAGACTGCTGCGCGACTTTGGTCCGTTTGGTGAGCCTGCGATCCGCTCGTACACGCGCCAACTGCTCTGCGGCGTGGCCTATTTGCACGCGCAGCGCATCGCCCACAGAGACCTCAAGTGCGCCAACTTGCTGCTGAGCGATGACGGAACTCTCAAGATTGCGGACTTCGGCACAGCGAAGCGAGCGAGAGACTGTGGAGGGGATGACGACGACGGGTTGTCACCTCTGAGACAGCAGCAGCAACGCCTGGAGACTGCGAGGTGCGGGCCCTTGTCGTTGGCCATTGCTTTCTATCAGCTCTACTGTGGCTGGATGAGTTTGACTGAGTGACCTACGCGATCGCCTGGCTGTGTAAACTCGCCTCACCAGATCGGTTCGAGACGGCCTGGGCTCTCCGTATTGGATGGCGCCGGAGCTCGTTCGGGCGGAGAAAGGGGAGGATTCGTGGCGCAAGGCGGACATCTGGGGCATCGGCTGCGTCATGATCGAGATGGCGACGGCCAAGCCACCATGGGTGAGTGAGTGAATGGCAGCAGATGACAGTCTGTTATTTGACTATGGCCCAGCTTTTGCCCATCACTGCGGCCTAACACTTTCGTTGTACAACTTTGCCAGGAGAACCACTCGAACCCGCTCACTGCCATGTTCCACATTGCGTCCGACGACGCGCTCCCGAGGCTCCCTGGCTCGCTCTCGGAGGTGGCGAGAGACTTTCTCACGCTCTGCCTCGTGAAAAATCCGAACTTGAGACCGTCTGCAGCTGAGCTGATGCACCACCCGTTCGTATCTGTTGGTGAACCAACGACTGCAACTTTTCATCGGCGTGATAACTCGACGACCGTGTCGAGAGAGAGCATTTCGGCACGAACGCCTGACGTTGGCAGCGAGGTCAAAGATGAGAGTGATGACGGCTCGTGCGCATCGTTCTCTTCGTCGTCCTCGCCATCGCCGCTTCCTTCCGATGAGGAAGACGAGGAGGAGCACTCGGCTGCATACTCCAGCAGCAGCGAGGAGGATGTCCATGAAGCACCTAGCGCACGTCGTGCTTGAAGAAGAAGAAGCCCTGAGGCTCTTGGCTTGTCTTTTCCCTCTTGAATCCGATAACATGGGCTCACGAGCAGCTCAAACTCCAAACGTTTCGAGCCAAGCTCTATTTGATCCCCATGGAGGACGCGCAGGCGTTTGTGAGTCCGCGGCATTGAGCAGAGAGCGCAGAAGAAGCAACAAGAGCAGACGGTTGATGCGCATGCTAGGGGGGAGAGGAAACTTGCTTTTGCTTATCAGTGCTTCTTCGTGTCCATTCGCACCATGGAGCTCTTCGTCTGGGGTATATCATCTTGAGACCATAAAACCTAAGGGTTCTAATGTCTGACCCTGTCAAGCACACTCCAACCAGATCGCTGCGACGAAGGCCAGAGTGCTGGAGCTACACGCTCGCCTCCGTGCCGAGGCGGCTTTGGATGGTTGGCTGGCTTCCGAAGGAATGTCAACTGCTTTCCTTCTCGGGCCAAAACGACTCTACAGCTCACCTGAAGCGGTTGCTTGACGTACTGGGTTGCGCTAGGGACAGCATCGACACCTGTATGTACGTCACCACCCACTGTGACCTGGCGAGCGCATTGCTGGCTGCCAAGGTCAACGGTGTGGTGCGTTATCAGAGCGCCCTGGACGAGGCAAACGCTGGCGCTCTGCGAGGAAGGGTTGCAACGGTGAGCGCAACGATTGGAGCTAGGCTTGTTCCATTCGAGGTTGCTGTGGCTGTTTTCACCTTTTCCGAGGGTTTCGAGGTGGCAACAAGTCAACAAGCACACACAAGAAAATGGGCGGTGGCGACTTTACTTCCTTGACTTCAGTTTGCTGAAGGGCTCGTCGCTGCGAAGTGAGACCGGGGCGTGTCTGTGTGAGTGATCGCGGATAGAGAGCAGAGGGCAGCCTTACGTGTCCGTGCCAGTGAAGAACCGCATCTCAGGTGCGTCGAAACAGCATTGACTGGTGTTGTCTTGCTCACTGAGGCGGGGATCGAAGTCCGCTTCGACACCCGATCTGCCAAAATGCACGAGAAGGTACGCACGTTCTCGACATTTCTATTGCTCGCCATGTCTTCTTGTCTACTAACGATATGATTGTGCAGTATTGTGGTCTAGACGACTTCATCTTGGCAGTGAAATCGTTTAACTGGAGCGAGCGCGTCATCTCAAGAAGCAAGAAGTTGTTGTCGTGAGCAGAGAGGTTCCTCCAAGCTTACGGCTCGAGCTCGAGCCACAATCTCCGGGACCCAAGCTCCGCGCTGCTGAGTTTCAGGGTATCCTGAGCTTCGCAGCTCCACCCACCGCTCAGCGAGTCGTGACTACGAGCTTTGGCTCTCCAAGCCTCGAGCAAGAGCCGAAGCGCCATTGAAGAGCCAAAGCGGCCACAAAAGAGGAGAAGAGAAGAGTGTCAAGTGGCCAAGAGCACACTTGCATATCTGCACGATTGCATGTCGCAGATGCATTTGTAGCTGCATGGCGCGCATGTACACCACTCAGTTTCCCTGTGGCACTGCTTTGAGATGCTTAGTACTAAGCAGATCTCGTCAAAAAGAAGCGCTCGCGAGTTTAGCGAAAACTGAAAATAGACCCTTTCCCCGGAATAACAACGAAGAACACTCGGCCGAGTACTCCGAGTACTCCGAGTACTCTAGCAGCGAAGTCAACACTGTGACTGCCTATCATGCGCGTGGTCGTAGTCGTGTTCCCAAAAGATTCTATTATGGATTATGGACGCATGAAGTATTTCCAACAGGGTAAACAAGCATCTCTGCCTAAATGAACGAATCGGGTTTCTCTATCGTTGCGGAGTGCGCACATGGTGGCTCAGCGCAAAGTCGTGCAGTAGCGCGAGCAACTTGTCATGGTCGTCGTCGATGACGGTCCGGCCGAAGCTGTTGTAGCTCTTGGTGCGCAGCAGCAGCCGCGTCTCCTCGAGCTGGATCATCGCCAGAAGCACTCGCAGCGGCGCCCAGGCATCCGTGGCGGCGTAGTTGATCTGCGCTGGACTCAGGCGCGTGGCTTCCCAGTTGGACACCTGCATCTCCTTGGAGATCACGCCACCGAGGAACAATTGGCAGAGCGTCTTGAGACCCGGCCGCAGACACCCGAGCTTGTTGGCGATTGGCAGCGTGTCGACCGTCGAGTTGACGGCGTTCACGAGCTTCGAGGATTTCATCTGCCGGAAGTCATCGTGCAGTGAGTGACCGATCTTGAGCACGTTCGAGTCTGCAAAGAGTTCCTGGAGCACGGGCGGCAGCGCCTGGCCGCGCTGCAGACGATAAATGAACGCGCGGTCGAGCGTCGCGATCTGGATGAGGCACACGGGGTTCATTTGCTTCTTCGTATGGAAGTCCGGCTTGGCCTCCGTGTCCACGCCAAATACCTTCTGCGCGCGCAGGTACGATGCGTAGACGGCCTCTTCCTGGGGCGAGTGAATCACGATCACCTGGCCGTCGAACGCCGTGGTCGGCAGGTGCTCGTAGCTGCCGAGTGTCTGCTCGCCAAAGTGCCGCAGCAGCGCCGAGTTGGGCTTAAAGAGCGGCAGGTGCTTCACACGCTCCTGCTTGGCCTCCTTGATCTTGCGCATGCGCGAGAACTCGCGCGCGTGCTTGTCCGTGTTGCCGCTCTCGCCTGCCGCCGCTGCTTCGCCTTTTTCACGATCACTCCTGGTACCAGCAACCGCAGAAGCACCATCACCACCACCAACATCAGCGATCGGCGCCGCGTCTATTGCAGGCAAAGCCATGTTGGCGACCGCTTCCCGCGCCAACGACGCCCGCAGCTTGTCCAATTGCGACTTCTGCTTCTGCTTGACGAACGAGAGCAGCTTGCTCTTCTGTCGCGTGTCCTGCTCGCCGCCGTAGCGCACGCGGCGCTTACTGGAGAAGAGCGCGCGCTGGCCCACTTCACTGACAACAGCAGGCGCACTTCTTATGCTGCTAATGCTGGTGACTGCTCCGGTCATAGAGAGCGCGGGAGGCGGCGCCACGCTGCACGCGCGCAGCAGCAGCAGTCGAGAGCTCATCGTTCGCCAGAATGAATTCTGCACAGTCACCGGCTAAAGCGAATGGCGAAAGGCTGTCGAATCTCATGCAATCACAATAAATTCCATATATAGTTTGACTATAGTATGATATTTTTCACATTTAGAGCAGGTATTTGAGTATCAACACGTCTTGATACCGAAGTATCAGTCCCAAAACAAACTGACACCAAGGACACAATCACAACAGCAGAAACAAAATGGCGACGAGCACAAGGGCGCCAGCAGCGGAGGACGAAGAGACCGCTGCAGCGCTGCCAGCGTTCTCCACGCGCGAACTGCAGCTGCGCAAGGCTGACAGCCGCAACTATATGAGCTTCGGCGTGGTCGCGCACTCGAGCGTGCTGTTGCAGCTGCGCCGCCCCAAGCCGCACTCCTACGAGGAGAAGGACCACCGCTGGCTGCACCTGCTGGAGGCGGTCGCGGCCGTGCCGTCCCGTAAAACGGACACGATCCAGAAGCTCGTGCTGCAGGGGCTGCAACTGCTGCCGTCGCCCACGTGGAAGCGGGATCTGGAGAAGAGCGTGCGCGCGCTGCTCTCACAACTGGAAGGCGCGAAGGATGACTTCTACAAACGCGCGCTTGTGACGCTGCAGCTCAAGGATCGCGTCGCGCAGTTCCTCCGCGAGTGGCTCGCAGACCCGATTGAGGGCTTTGTGCTGACGAAGGAGCACGTCGTTGGTGAGTTTGGGCGAATGTGTACATATAGTGACGAATTCCGGCGTGACGACTTGTGCTTGTTCTTTCTCTGTGTGATGCAACAGCGGGGTTTCGACTGGATGACCTGGTCGCGACACCTGTCGGGGCAGGCTACCTGCGCGGCTACCGACACGAGGACGGCTTCTGCATCGTGCTGTACCCGTGGGGCCATGGCTTCATCCACCTGAAGCATATAGAGCAGCTGGACCAGGCGATCGCGACGCAGCGCAAGAAGCGCAAGTGGAACGAGTTTCTAGCGCTCGAGCACCAGCATCTGTACGAAGAAGTCGAGTCACTGGTGGAGAACTATCCATCGGAGCAGCTTGAAGAAGGAGGGGCTGCGCCATCAGCTGCCAAGATGATGAAGCTCACCCAGGAGGGTGTAGACGTCGAGGAGTACACGAAGCTCATCGAGTCGCTGCAAGAAGAGGAGGTAAGAGTGGCATTCTATTCTTGGTCGTTGGTGGCTGGCTGGTACTTACAGGTTGTATGCTACAACGTTTCCTATTGGCAGTACTTCGACCCGGAGGTCCTCCAGCACGACCTGACGTTCGTGCGCCGCGTGCAGGCGCTAGCTGCCAAGACCCGCGAGCAGCACAACCACCAGCAGCATACGTACGAAGAAGAGAACGAGGCAGAAGAGGATCCAGAGGAGCACGATGAACAGGAGCAGGAGCAGAGTGAGGTGGAGGATCCTGAGCAGACAGTGAAGAGCGAGAGCCCAGCGGGAGAGGATATTGGGGACAAAGTTCTTAAAGTGGAGCCGCTTGAAGTCGCGGCGGAAGCCATGGCAGTGGAGTGAAATGGATGAAGTGCACAAAAAAACAGGAGACCTCGGTGTATTTATTTAGCAGAGGAGGGAGCTCGTTGGAGCGTTGCTTTGCTCCTGTTGCTTGCTGCTCCTGGAGGGCTTGGCGTCGTGCATGCGTTGGTGAACGGAAGAGTCTGAGCCCCACTTCTTCTCTGCTGTACGACACATTTTTGCACATTTCTTTTTTTCTGCCACAAAAATGCATCTTATACTGCGAAACTGTATGTGTGGCTGGCGATGTATTGCAGCTGAAAACATTTCGTCAAAAGCCATTCTCGACCGAATGGCAACAGAGGACCATGCCGCGCGCATCTTGCTGTGCAGGTAACGAGCGCAGCTCTGTGTGGCTGTGTGGCGCTACTTAAATCATCCACCTATGCAATTGCTAACTCGTGTGTACGCTGTGCACTGCAGCGATCACTTCCAGGTGCTGCAGCTGGTGTCTCATGACGCGCGCGGGCGGCTGCAGCTCGTCGACATGACGCAAGTGCGCAGGTGCATCGTTGCTTCTCTTTAGACTGCTGCTGTCGTCACAGTTGCTCTATATGGCGATCTCTTGTCTCATGCTGCTTATGATGTGCTCATGTGTTCTCAGACGGTACAAGGAGCTCGCAATCCTCGTGCACCCGGACAAGAGCAAGAGCGCAGGTACAGGCGTCATTGTCGATTCGAACTGCCCATGGCACAACGTATTAACACGAATGGATGTCTGTGTGCATTTTGTAGATGCGGAAGAGGCATTCAAGCGGCTAAGCGTGGCGTACGAGTGCCTATGTGATGAGAGCTCCCAGCGCAGCTATCTCCGCACTCTGCTGACGGCGTCGCGATCGGTTAACTCAGCTCCAAAGCGTCCCCCTCCACCACCTTATGCGCCACCGACGACTGACCCAGCTGCATACCCACGAAAGAAGAAGAAGAGGCAGAGCAAAAGCAGCAAGCAGCAGCCACCGCCGTATCCGCCGCCACCCTCTCGTGACCCAAACTCTGGGTTTCAGCCACCACCATCTGCACCAAGACGCCAGCGGACCCCAGAGGAGATCTGGAAACAGTTCCAGGAAGAGGAAGAACGCATGGCTCGCAAGGATTTTATATCGAAAGGCTTTGACCGAACGTACGCAAGCGCGACATCTGGCTCACGAGATGCTACAACTGGCGATGATTTTGAGAAGGCAAGTGTCGATATAGCAGTCCAGGAGTCCATTTTGAGCTCGGATCTCAATGCGAAGGCGCGCAACTGGACCTCGTGGAAGAAGAATGCGTCATTACCAGCACCAGATCCGAGCACGAACCATCCAGTAAATGAAGATGCGAGCGAACAGTGCGGTTCAATGGCGACAGAACCAGAGAAGGAACTGATATGCTGTCGGCTCTGTCGGCGCAAATTCCCAACCCACGAGGCGCTCTGTCGGCACAAATCGCACTCAAAGCTACATTTGACGAACTTGCAACGCGCGCAGGCAAACTGAGCACACTAGCAAGCAACAAGCTCTTCTTAGTGACAGCCGATGTTCCAGATCTTGACCACATTATCCTGCCCACCGCTGATGAGAGCCGTCGCGTGCAGCCAGCCAACACTGTTGACGAATCCGTGCATGGTCTCGATCACTGTAAGCACGCGCAACTGCTCAGCATCCACGACATAGAGCATATCTTCCGAGCTGCAGACGACTGTGTTCCCGCGAGGCTGTAACATCGAGATCCACCTGTCTGCCAGTCGGAGCTCGGATTTCACCAGCGGATGGCTGTAAAAGTCACTGAAATGCAGCAGGCGCCCGTCACCAGTCGAACAGACCAGCTGACTGTTCGAGAGCAGACGCATGCTGTAAATCGGCGAGTGTACGACATCCAGACAGCCGATGTATTCGAGCGTCTGAAAATTGAAAATCTGGATCGCACCGTCGTTCGAGCCACTCAAAACTAGTGTGCTGTCGACGGAGCTTTTTGCAGCGAGCACTTGGACCGTTGACTTGTGGACGCGGAACGCCTCGGTCGCGCGCAGCTCTCTGCTCTTGAGTTTGTCAGCAGTTGTTGGCAGATCCCAGAAGCACACCGCGGCATCTGCTGCGCCAGAGCACACGCGCCTGCCTTCTGTGTAGAAGCACGTGACGCGCGACGAGTGGTCTCGCAGAACGAAAGTGCAGTATCCCAGCTCTCCGTTCCAGATGCGGATGGTCGAGTCATCCGAGCAGCTCAGAATCTGCTGCGGACATCCAGGCGGCAGGTAAACTTTCGTGACGTGCGCTGTGTGGCCTCGCAGGATGTGAAGCAGCTTGAAGCTCTCCAGGCAGCTGTAGACGCGCAGCGTCGTGTCATGGGACCCCGAGACGAGCCACCGTGCGTTGATGTCGATGCAGGACACGTTGTCATCGTGTCCAAAGAGCGTGTGCAGACAGTTGAAGGAAGCGCGAGACCAGACTTTGACAGATCCATCGACAGAGCACGAGATGATGTACCGGTCGTCGCTTGCTACGACAGAGCAGACACTGGAAGCGTGTCCGACGAGGTTTTCGGGCTGGACTTGGCTGGGAAAGAATGTTGATACATACTCGCTCGATGATTTTTGGTCTGACGAATTGTCGCTTGAGAGCGCCGAGTAGATGCGAGACGAGCGCCGAGACTTTGGTGGAGCTTGGCTGTCATTTAGTGGGTCCAATAACGTCACACCATATGAAAAGCCGCTTGTGAAATATAGTAGTTCGTGCTTGCAGCATGACGTACCTGTAGACATTTGAATCGGCTTGCCCTGTCTGCGGTCGCTCTGTATTCCACACACGGTCGGCTCCTCTGGACGCGCGTCGCCCACTTCTCGAAGCCTTTCTCTCCACTACCACATTCTCTGGCAGTGCGGTACTCGTAACACTATTGTTGTTGTCGTCACAGTCGTCGTTACCAGGCGTGTGACTGAAATCGTTGTTACCGCTGCTGCTGTGTATCACATGCGAGTCGTCCTCCTCAGGCTGCTTCTCGTCAACGAGCGCTACCGCAGGCTCCTCGGCAACATCTCGACCTGCTTTGATGCTGGGCCGTGCAAGAGTTATAGCGTCCAAGCTGTCCCAAAGCGCACTGTTGTCTCTTTTACTGGAAGCCACGACTCCAGCATGTGCGAAAAACGAGTCAAGTCTCGATGCCTCAGGCAGCTTGCGTGCCATCTGTGTCGGTTGCTCGCGCTGCCGCCTGTGCGCACGCGGTGAAATAGGTCCAACTGAGACCGGCACCGGCACCAGCACTGCCTGCTGCATGTTCTTATCGTCTCTGCCTGTGAGCGGGAGCACGTTAGATTTTGCGTCCAAGAGCTGTTTGCGTGGCGAGAGCATGTGTGCACGCGGTGATGGCGAATTCGCATTGTAGCCGTGTAGTTGCTGCTCTTGAGATTGGGCAATGGTCTTGCGGTGTCGCGCACACGTGCAGTGCGGTGGGTGCCACGCCTGCGTGTTGGTGCGCGACGGACTCGGCGCAGGCGATGGTGCGACGCCGAACCACATCACCTCGCTCCGCTTCTCGTCCGAGTGTCGAATGCGTCTTGCCAAGTGTGCCGTGACGTTTCGCGCCTTCAACATCCGAGCCAATGCAGAGCATTTGCTACAGCTTCCATCCAAATAGAGCGCTCTGGGTGTTTTGGCCGTCCCACACAAAATCAAAAAGCAAGCCCAGGCAAAATGGCGGACGAAGGTGAGCTGCTGGAAGCAAGCGTATATGGCACGCTGGCTACGTGTTTTAGTGCATGTGCGTGTGTGGGTATGCTAACGGATGTGCTGACTGACTGCTTGTAGATGTGGTGATCCGCAGACGGCTGCTGACGCGCACGAGTACGCTCGGCAAGACGGGGCTGAAGAAGTGCGCCGAGACGCTGCTAACGCTGCTCGACTCGTTTGCGGACGAGAGCGTTGACGTGGATGTTTGGTACGTTATGTACGTATGTGCAACGCTGCACGTGTATCTGCCGGTCCTCACGTGTATCTATCTGTTTGTTTGCTTTGTTGCCACAGCAAGCATGACATGGACGCGCTGTTCTGGGATATGGAGCAGATGGAGTTCGAGGCGAACAAGACGGACATCTTGAGCTTCACGTCGCAGCGCGAGCTGGAAGCCTATGAGGCACTCAACGCCGAGATTGGTATGCGTTTGTGTTTCATGCCTGCATCGTAACGTGGCAGCTGACTCATTTGTTTGCATGACGGTATTGAACAGACGCATCTATCGGCAAGGTGTCCAAGGAAATCGAAGAGCTCAAGACGAAAGTGCACGTGGAGAAGACTGTCCGCGCGTACAAGGAGGAATATGAGTCGATCGCGCGCGTGATCAACGAGCTACCGTCCAGAAAGGAAATCGCGGCGTACGTTTTCTCTGTGTGGTATTCCTCTCTCACTCGTGTTGACAATGGTGACTGACATTTTTGTTCAATCAAACCCTGCACACAGTGAGATCGCTGTGGAGGAGAAGCGCTCGAGCGAAGCAGTGGACACGATCAAGGCGGTGGACAGTAAACTGGATCTGCGCAACAAGCAGTTTTCGTTACTCATGAGCACGATCCAGAACCTCAAGGCCACGCTTGACGAGGACGTCGAGATGGAGGAGGAGGAACAACTCAAGCTCGCCGAGGCTGACGACGAAGACATGGAAAATGGCCTCATGCCGGCGGCCAAGTCGCCTGGCATGCGGACAGATGGCGCTGGCGCTGGCGATGAAGGTGCGAATCTGTCTGTACTTGCTTGTCTTTTAGATGTGTTGAGGGGTCGTGACCTGACTGAATCATATGTCATGCTGGTTGATTCTGTAGACGGCGCTGAGCCTTCCACTCCATAGTGACTCTCAGCACATATTGAACAAGAGATAGTAACGCATACAAGATTGAATATCCAGGATCATTTCGTATTGACCTATTTTGCTCCGTCTTTAGTCGTCTGCCAGCTTGCAAATGTCTTCGTACTCGACACGATCCAGCACTTCACCCCTGACATTTCACAAACGACAACAAACAGGAGTTAGTTCACAGTTCTAGAACCAGCAGCTCAGCTACCAGTGGAGACAGCTTACTTTCGCGACCCGGACACAATACGGACGCTGGCGCAGAACTGATCGACGGAGATGGAGAGCAGCTCTGCGACGCTCCCTCGTCCGACTCCGTTCACGATCTTCACCTTCCGTCCGACCTTTGGGATCACAGTCTCCAGGTCGTCCTGGTCCAGACGCAAGACGTCCCCAGAGCCCAGGAGCTCCACCGTGGCGCAGAATTTGTCTTCCACGGCTGTGACCACGCCCTTTTGTTTGTAGTACTCGCCACCGCCGATCTTCTTGTTCACGATCTTGACGACAATGTCCTTCGCGACCCAGTTCTCGAGCTTCTGCTTCTTGAGCTCCTCCTGCTGCTTCTTCTTGAGCTGGCTCTTGCGTCGCTCTTCTTCCGCCATGATGTCGTCCACCGCATTGCGCTTCCGCTTGCCCGCATCGTCCACAGATCGATTTTGGTCTGTAGGCGGTGAGGAAGAAGCCGCCTCGTTGTGACCAAACACGTTGAATGCCAGTTTCGAAGTCGACGACGCAGTGCGGCTGTCACTGCCCGTATCCTTCGAAGGTTTCGCCGCAAAGCCAATCTTAATCTTCTCATCCTTGTCCGTGCGCTGGAGCTTTGTGGGGCGGTGTGCGTCCGGGTCTTCGTGTTCTTTCGTGACCTCCTGCGCGATCTTGAGCTGCCGCTCGATGAACGCGCGGTTGCGCTCCTCGTGGTCCAGATCGGACTTGTGCTTCTTCTCGAGTTCCTCCTGTCGAGCCAGTGCGCGCGGGTCGCGGTCAATGTACTGGATGTACCATCCTTTCTCGGTCTCGTCCACCGTGCACTTGCCGGTGCGGCCAAGGTACTGGACAAAAGTCCCGAGCGTCGTCCACTGCGTGGCGTTCATGTGCGTGTGGAGCTTGTCGGCGATGTACTCGTTGTACACGACGGTCGCGCGCATGCGCTTGGTCCCGTGGCGTCTCTTGAGGTTCTCCAGGAATGCACTTTCGAACTGAGCATGCGTACCGACACATACGTGGGTTTAGAGCAAAGAACACAGGCATGCACACACTTGTACAGCAACCAAACGCTAAAGACAGCACGCACCAGTTCGCTGTAGCCGCTGATGAATTTGTCCGGGTCGTTTGCGACAATAAGCATCTGCCGCTGGTGACTCTCGGACGTTGCGTGACACTTGAAGCCGTTCTCGTCGCGGCACTGCTTCTGGCACACCTGGCAGAACCACCGCAGCTTCTGAAGCCCTTTCGACTGCGCACGCACGCGTGACGCCAAGCAACAGGGATAGATAGAGAAACAAGCACGAGCATTAGCACCGATCTCACGGGTTTGTCCACACATGTGCGTTCACGCACCTTCATGCGCGTGGCGATGGCCTTCGGCGTGAGGAAGTCGCCCTTGCCCATCGTGCGCTCGCTTGCTTTCTCGCTGGTGATGAATTTGCTGATGCTAATGAGTGAGTGTGAAGAAAGGAAGAGTTCGCAGTTGATTAATAAATACCGTCAGCAAAACTGAAATTCATGAAATATACCTGCATAATCGGTGACAATTTTATGCATCAGTAGAGTATGCATGCCAACAAAACAAGCATTTTGCAAATGGCACACTTCTTTTCGCTTCATTTTGACGTTCACGAGCGTGATGTCCATTTAAAAACATGAGCGCTCACGGTCGTCCAAGAGAGCTTCCGTTCCAGCTACTGCGGCTGGACTAGTTGATCTCGGTTGACCTTGCACTTGAAGATGTTGCTATCCAGGCAAGCTCGATCCCAGTGGTGCGGGTGTAGCAGGAAGCCCGCCTCGAGAAGCAGGCGAAGAGAGCGAACATGTTCGCACATTAGCGCGCCAAGCGGCAGATTGAGCAGCTGTACATGGTCTGTTCTGTTTGCACTCAAAGCTTATTGCAGAGCGACAACTAAAGGCTATCTACGAGCGCGTGGCAAAGGAAGACGAGCAGCTGCAGCAACTCAATCAACTAAGACTGGCTGCGAAGGCAGACCCAGGCACTACTGTGCCAGCTTTGCTTGTCTGCCAGCTGCAGAAGAAGGCAGGTTTTTGGCACCAAGAAGCCTCGCCTCACTGAGGCTGAAGACAAGTCCATCGATGTGCTTCGCGACACTAAGACTCAAGCAGAATTTGCTTCGAGCATTGACGTCTCACAGATGACCGTGAGTCTGCACATGCGACCACGACACCGCAAAAACAGAAGTCTGGAAGGAAGAAGAAGCTCACGGTGGCAATGCAAGCTGCCACAGACAAGTTCCTCTTCTTGTCGAACACAAGCAGCTGGCTTCATTGCGCTGCATTCATGAAGCTCACGTTTGGCGTCCGAATTCACCCGCAAACACTTACTGCTGATCTTAAGAGCGAGTGATGAATCCGACTTGGCGACTTCCGCAAATTCCCGCGCGATCACAACAGCGAGAGGGCAATCACGTCGAGGTTTGAATACGTAGCACATATGCAGAGCGCATGCGCCCCCAATACGTTGTGTCACGCCATCTACTTTGGCAAAATGAATCTGACGAGGACGACCAAGAGGTGAGCGTGATCAATTTTTGGATGGATACCAATCGTAGCGGACGAGTTCAACCAGGACACTGCACAGGACATCTCGCTACTCTATGGTGCGTCGTCGTCGTTCGGAATACTGTACTGCGAAACCCTTGAAGGCGGAGTGAACGGTGAAGCTGTGCTCGGGTTCATGAAGGAAATGATGCCTGCGCATGTGAAGAAGAATCTTCACCTGGCCGTTTCCACTTATGCTCTTGCCATGGACAACGCAAAGGCCCATCATTGAGACATTGTCGCCACCTACTTGTAAGGTAAGGTTGTGGCCCACTTCGTCCAGCTATCGTTTCTTCCTCCGTACTCCCCGTTCCTGAATTCTGTGGAAGAAATGTTCGGCTTGATCAAGTGCCGATTGTGGAAGTGAAGAGGAACAGACAAGAATACCGACGAGAGTAAAGCGTTCCCGAAGAAGAGCTTGTCAGAAGAGGTGCAAGCGATTGGAGAAGAGAGCGTACGAGGCTTTTACTTTTACGTCGAGCACTTCCTGCAATATTCGAGCGACAAGGTTTCTGTATTTACCCAGCAGCTGTACGAGAACAACTACACCGGCGACGAGACGGGATTGTACGCAATGCTGCCTCGCGAAGTCGAGCTGCTAGACAACTATCTTCCTCACACATACGACGAGTTTACTTTGGAAATGGACAGCACGGCCGAGAGGGCGTTTGGAGTTGCTCGACTGACCATGGATGATGTCAATAGGTTCATCCGCAGCAGTCATGAGGCCATGCAGCCAAAACGTCAACTTTTGCATTATATATTTTTGAAATTGCATATAAATCGTGGGGTTGACTTGCATACAATTTCCACCGATTATGCAGGTATTTCATGAATTTCAGTCTAGTAAATCGTTTGCCGACGGTATGTCTGTTCAGTCCATCAATAGGTTGCTGAGGTTGAAGTGCAACAGGCTAGCATTAAATAACGTCCTCCAGATGATCAAAGCGAGTTCTCCGCTGCCAGTGCTGTCGTCACGCAATGGATCACACTCTGCTTCAACTGCACGAGTGACTGTGGTAACGGTTGGTTCTGCTGACGCATGAACACAATCTCACCGCTCCTACGCCACTCGAGCACGCTCTTTTCTAGCTCAAGCAGCATCTCCGACGGTAGTGGATAGAAATTCGGCATGAAGCGCAGGTCCCAGTTCGCCAGTTCCTGCAGTAACATCACCAAGCAAAACAGCACCATCTTGTTAAGAGCTCCTCACTCAAAATTCCAGCATTTCAGCT
The DNA here is from genome assembly GCA_023334245.1 of Globisporangium cederbergense. Classification (NCBI taxonomy): domain Eukaryota; phylum Oomycota; class Peronosporomycetes; order Pythiales; family Pythiaceae; genus Globisporangium; species Globisporangium cederbergense. Next base: position 15,856 of record JAASGO010000430.1, read on the forward strand.
TTCCAACACACGAGGTACTGGACAATTAGGCACTCACCGCTGAGCCTGAAAGAAAGTAGAACCCCAGGAGCGTGAAAGACTCATCGAACGCCGGGTACCCGCAATGTCGAAAGTCAGTGCCAATAATGCACGCGATCGCGTCTTCGCTTGCTTGACTCTTCGTTTCCTCTGTTAGTAGCGAGGACAGCGCCGAGAAGTACCGAGGATCGACTTTTTGCGTACTCGCAGAAGACTCGGCGTTGAGGAAATCGCTGAGGCTCACGCGACTCAGCGAACAGAGCAAACTCGCATCACCCGTCAGCTCTGCGTCCTGTTCTTGGAGGAACGCGGCAGCATCTGGGGACATGTCTTTCATGCTCGACACCAATTTCGAGAAGCTTGACGGGGCATTGCGAATTGGCTGGAGCTCTTGGAGCCCTGGGAGGACGACTGGCAAACTGGCGAGCGGTGGTAGAGCTGAAACAAGCGAACCGGTGGGTCGGAGCAGTGGCGGTTTGGCCATCGACATCTTGTCGAGGCTTGTTTCAGTATTTGCCGTCTGGTTTGGGTAGCTGCCCTCCATTTCCAACGTGCTACAAAGAACACAGCAATAGGGTGGTGATGAGTTTTCCTCATTTCAAAAGACCGAGACAGAGATAGAAAAATTCCGTACCTGAACATGAATTTGGACAGCGCCGAGTACCCTTCCCACGAGTTGAGATTCAGGTTTTTCGCCAGTAGATCGAGTGATGATGAGGCTAAAGACGGCGCAGGTCTCACGTCGTCACTTGGCGTCTCGGAGAACTGAAGAAGGTCCTGCGTGATGTTGTACTTGGATGGCGCAGTGGCTGCTCGTGGCGAGGTGAATATCGCGTTCTTGGGCGGTTCTGTAAATACGTATGGAAGCGGCTGCTCTCTCGGTTCGTGGGTGGTCCACTGCATCACAGAAGCTTGCCTCCTTTCGCTTTTCTCGTCTGGTGAGCTATCAAATTCGCCTGTGGTCAAATAGAGAGTTGTATCAAGTTAGCCACTAAACCATTCATGTACCACCTACCAAGTACGCACCACTTTGCTGAAGCAGCAGGCTGAGGTCGCAATCGTCGCGATGCTTTGGTGTAGGTCCGTAGCACTTGTGGCACACGGGACACCGGTACGGCTTCAGATTGGCGTGGCTCAGGAAGTCGTCCATGTCTTCATCGCCCTCTGGCGCGCCTGGAGGTCGCTGCCACTGCAGCTTGTGGAGAAAGTTGTACGCCGCGTTCGCCCACAGGCAGACGCTCTCACTCGGTGCCTTGAAGCGCACGACCTGCGACGCCCAACTCGACTCGTCCGGCATTTGCTCCGAGAAACTGTCCGCCTCAGGGTGCATCTCAGACACATTTTTCCTTCCCATGGGCGACATCTCTCGCTTCAAGGGACTGTCCGTGAACCTGGATCCAAGAACTGGTGAGTCGTCCGGCTTGCTCTTCTTTAACTTGGATGGCGTGCCCTGAGTTTCTTCGCCGTCATTCTTTGCTGGTCGTTTATTCTGAGCATCAGAAAAACACTTAGCTTAGAATGACACCGACACCAATAATTGCTATAACATGACCAAAGTAACACCAACCTTCTTGGAAAGCACGAGAACGCCCTCTGTGACGGCGGGAGCAGGGGTAAAACCAGTCAACCGACACTGCGGAAGCGCAACCTGTAGTCGAAAGCGCTGTTGGAGCACGGGATGGTAAGAAAGCAACACGTATGTAAACGCTAGGACTTGAGCAAGCGCACCAAGTACCTGGTTCTGGTGGTTCTTCGAGACCTCCATGATCCGAATCGCAATCGTGCTCTGGTTCTCCTTGTTCAGGCACAGCCCGCTAGTGATGCGCAGGATGCTCTGATTCTCCACCGTTTTGCTAGCAGCACAAAGGAGCGACACATACACATGTGAGCAACCACTCTTCGTAACAGGCAAACAGCAACAGCAATGACATGCACAACACGCACCCATTCTCGTACAGCAACTGCACCGCGAGATGGCGCTGGTCGACGCACGACATGCAGCACTGGCCGACGCGCTGCATCTGGATCTCGAACGTCGCCTTGCGGCCAAACTGGTCCTTGTACCACTTTTGCGGAGGCTGCTCCGTGACCACGAGCACGCAGTGCGGGGGCATTGCGTTTATCGAAAGGTCGGCGCCGCTCTCAGGACGACGCACGCACGAGGCTCGGCTCGGGGTCAGTAGGGCGCCCGCGTGCTGCTGCTGTTGCGATTGGATATGTGGCACGAGCGGCCTCTGTGGCGAGAGCGACTCGCGCTTCACGAGTGGGATCATGCGGAGTGACGTAATTACAGAAAAAGAAGAGCGCTTTTCAACCCACTCGCTGCTGGTGCCACGCCTGGCTCGCTGTCTCGTTCGTGCGCTTCGTCAGTCGCTCTCTTATCAGTTACTCAGGGATGCTGTTGTACGACGCGGAGAACCGTGCTTTTTCGTTCGTCGACAAGCGCGCAGAGCAGATTGCCTCTCTTGGGGCTTCTTCTGCTTCTTTCCGCGAGTGCCGCTTGGCCAAAATGCAGCAACGGAAAAATGCTGCTGGCCATTTTGGCTTGTGATTCTTGATGCAGCCAGCATATTCGTTTACAAAGGAGTTCTATGAAAGATGCGGTCAGGTTTCTATCTATCCGGACTATGAAATGGTTATCCGGACAAATTTAGTCTGATACAGAGGTGACACGGTACTTGCATAGTACCGTTCGCCTTCTCTTCTTACAAGATCAGCATCATCACCAAGCCAGCGAGCGAGAATGGGCTGCTGCTGCAAGTGGCGCGCGCCGCGACAGCTGCGGTACGTGTTGCCGGCGATCATCATCGCTATCATTGTCAGCCTCTACTCGTCTTTCACATACTACGCGCAGCCGCTACTCTCGGCGGCGGGCGTGCACTGGGCAGAGCTGTTGACCTTCCACGTCATGGCAGCGCTGCTCTGCGCATCGCTGGCGCAGACGCTGCTCTCAACCGACTCGTTCGTGAAGAAGAACACGCTGCCGCGAAAGCAAAAGGAGGCGCTGGACGCTGCGCTCAGCGCCGAGGACACGGATGAGTGGGGTGTGAGGGTGAGCTCCGTCACCAAGGCGCTGCCGGCTGGGACACTGCCCATGGTCGAGTCCAAGATGAACGGTGAGATCCGCTACTGCAGGAAGTGCCGCGCAGTGAAGCCCGACCGCGCGCACCACTGTAGCACGTGTCGCCGCTGCGTGCTCAAGATGGATCACCACTGTGTCTACATCAACAAGTGCGTCGTCACGTCTGATTGTATTGCATGCATTTGATCGGTGTCTAACATTGTGCTGCTGTCATCAGATGCATTGGGTTCCACAACTACAAGTTCTTCCTGCTCTTCCTTGGCTGGAGCTCATCGACGTGCCTTTATCAGAGCAGCCTGCTCTTTCGCTATTTGTTGGGAGACGCGCTGGACCACTCGGCGAAGCTCTATTTCTTCGGCAAACTCCGGTTCCTCTCTCCATCCCTGCAGGTATTTTACAGTAACGACATCCAATCGAAATGCTTCTCATCATGCAATTTAGAACTAAGCAGCGTATTACTGTTCGTACAGATCGTGCTCGTGTTCTTCTTCGGCTTCTGCCTCGGTGCGGCGCTGCTCTGCTTCTACGTCATGCACCTGTACTTCACGGCGCGCAACTTCAGCACGCTCGAGTACTGCGAGAAGCGCGACGACCCGTATTTTGTCAACTTCTTCGACGTGGGCGTGCTGCACAACGTGCAGCAGGTCTTCGGCACGTTCCGTGAGCTCCCGTACTGGTTCGTACCTGTGCAGAGCCCCAGCGTCTTGCGGGCGCAGGGGACACACTTTCCAGTCAACGGTAAGTTCGTCAAGGAAGACTGAAGAAGAAGACTGAGACGTCAAGCTGGTAAGCACACTCTTCAATAGAAGCACATTAAATTAACTATCATCATCTTGGAGGTGACTGGGCTTAGTGCCCAGGCTATTAGTCCGGGATCTGAACTTAGCTTAGCTTAACCTTACTCCTAGCTCTGAACAGCCGTCGTCATGCTCGATCTCCGCACAACCGTCACCTTCTCTGCTGGCAGTGGGTCGAAGCGCGTCGCATACAAGTTTTCCAAGGTCGCTGAGTCGCGCTTCACGGCGCTGTTGCTCATTGTGAGGGACTTGCGCGCTACTGGTGATGGAGCTGCCTGGATGGGCGACGTGTCCTCATTCACAAGCTCGAGTTCGTCAGCCTTGTTCATATTCGTCAGTTGCTCCAACGGCTGCTGCTCGTTCTCGTCCCGTGGTTCCGGATCGAAGAACTCGATGACGCTCTGTCGCCGAGGCAGGCGCTTGCGGATCACACCGGCACTGTCCAACGTCGGGTCGAGGCGGTTCATGTCATCCAGCAGCCGCTCGAAGCCACAGAGCAGCAGATTGCGCGCACGCTTGGTGTCCATCTCAAGTACGACGCGGCCGCGGTGGTGGCTCTTGCACACGATAATTAGGCCGCGGCGATGGCTCACCTTGTTGGCGAGGCGGGGCGCGTGCTTATTCCCGACTCGGAGCACCGGCACGACCTGCTCGACGTCATCTGTTTGCAGCCACAGTAGATGTACAACACAATCAGTCAGTCTTCATAGTATGTTGAGGACTCGGCAGGTAACAGAGTCTTACGAAGGTGGATCCGCGGCTGGCGCTTGCGCGAGGGCGACCACGTGAGGTAGCACTCCTCCGCCTTGGAGTTCACCACAAGCTGCAGGTGGATCGTCTTGAGCGCGCCGGTGATCGATACCTTGTGCGCCGTGAAGCCGTCCGTGAGCAGCTGGCGGAAGTTGGCGAGCGTCATCTCCTCCTCCTCGAGTGCCTTGCGAGTCTCGATGCGGCTACGTGCGAGTTCCAGTATCTGGCCGGCGACGTCGTGCCACTTTGTAAGCATCCGGTAGCGCCGGTACACGCGCTGCACCACGACGATCGCGTCGGCGCGCATACTCACGTCCAGCCCAAACGTCCTGTTGAGACAGAAGCGTCCAAGTTAGTATCACGAAATCTGTAGCAAGCAAGTAAATGAGCCAACGGCATACGAAGGGCGGCGCTGGAACTGCGGCTGGCGCTGCTCCTGCTTAAGCGTTTCCGCCTAGAGATGTCAAAACTCGCACAAGGACGCAATGGTGGGTCTCCATTCTCACATAACGGCAGGAAAGCTTCAACCAGACAAGGACAAGCGCACACAAAACGCACCTCCGAGTCCGGCAGCATGCCGAATAAGCGCTGGATCGTGAGACAGATGCCCTCCTGGCTCCAGGTCGCGGGCTCGGCCTTGATGTCGCTCAGGAATAGCGGCGCCGACGTTGGTGTAGCCTTCGAACTGCTGTCGACATTAGTGCCTAAGATGGCGATCTTCGCCTCCGCGGACCGTGGCTTCGTCTCCGACGGTGTCGCAACGCTCAGGAGATTGCCCATTTGCGTGGGAACGAGTCGATGCTGATTGATTGAGTTGAAGCTTTCAGACAGTCAGTCGTTAGGAAGCAGGCGGAAGTAAGAATGAGTGCTCTTGAAACGCCGCGGCAAGCGACCGACCCTTCGCCTCCTAGAAATGGTCAGAACCGTTTGGACGTACAAGTACACAAGTGAGCGAGGATGTAAGGCAGTTCGCCAGTTTTCACTACGTCCTCGTGACAAAAGGCAGTGCAGTCGTGTCCTGAGTCAGGCGTCAGCACTCAGCGTCTTGATGATTGCAGCTCTCGATCGACTACACGAGCATAAGGCGCCAAGCTGTCTTGACACGCCGACATATCGCTTTGCTGTTCTGTATTTATAGCCGAGGATAGGAACAAATTGAGGGAAAGAATCGAGGGCTATGGTGGAGAATGATAAACCATCATGTGTTCCTCTTCACTGGACGAGTGCTCTATGACTTCACACGCTCCAGTACCATGGGGATGACTTCGCAGTTGGCCGGGTACACGTCCGCCTCGCCCGGATGTAGCATCTCGTACAGTGACCGGATGAACTTGGAGTGCACCACGAGCGCCACGTAGCGGTCCGGGATGGCGTCGAAGAATTGCAGCAGAAACGTGTGCGCGCGCGCCTGGATCTCGGCGTCGGTCTCGCGGTGTGTGGGTGACCAGAGCTCGTCCTCCTCGTCCTGCACTTCCGCGCCTTTGAATGCAAAGTCCACGCGCGGGAACTTGTGCTTGAGCTTGGTGAGCGACACGCGCTTGTCGCACGTGTGCACGCCCAGGATCTCCCGGCAGAGCTCCATGCCCACAAAGGACTGCGACTGCGTCGGCAGCGGGTAGTCGCCGAAGAAGATCTCGGCCGTTTGGATCGCGCGCGAGAGTGTCGACACGACGACGCGCTCGATGATCGGCATACCCTTGGCGCGCTCCACCGCCAGCGCTGGTGGTCCCTTATTCTGCGCGTCGTTAATGCCGAAAGGCGTCAGACCGGCGTCGAGGTACGCGTCGGTCTTGGCGAACTCTTCCTCCCAGCGTTGCGTGCCGTAGTCGCGCTCAGCAGCGTTGTGGAAGCCCTCGGCGTGGCGCACGAGGTACACGACCTTAATGTCACGGCTTTGCGCGCTGACGTTCGCGACGCGCGTCTGCAGATCCGCCCAGCTGTCCGTCGCGAGCGCAAACTTCTTGAACAGGCGTGGGGCCGCGGCAGCAGCTGCCGTGGTGTCGTCGCTGCTGTGGCTGTCGCGCGCGAAGAAGCCGTCGAGCGCGCGGATCGTCGTCATGCTCGCTACCTGTTGGTCTGTTGTTCGAGAGGTCACGTGATCGTTTCAGCGCCGAATGAAGAGTGAGCGCTTATTGCGAGAAGGGGCCGCTCGGTTGCTGCTACTGCTCCCTCCTCCGCGGGAGCGCCTGTCATCGGCCGACACGTCACTCATGTATGGGACAACTTCAAGAATACCCACCAAGCAGCCGCGTCTGTCGTAATCCACTTCCGCAGATTCGACCGCGATCTTCGATAGTCGATCGATCAGCTGACTTGCTAGTTGCTTCGTTGTGAGTCGCTGACCATTGAGGTCCATAAGCTGGTCCCACACACATGCATTTCTGCCTCGCGACCTTTGTCACGACCTTGTCAAAGGATGGATTGCGAACGAATTGGGTCGGACTTGGCTGCATGCGAGGCCAGTCGATTGCGCCCACGTCCGCCGGCGTAAACATGAACGCTCAGCTATGTAACCATGCCCACACGTCCATTGATGTCCGCTCAAATGCTCGTTCAACGACGGACGATTTCCATCATGATGCGAGCTTGGCCATGCTTCGCATTCGCCCAATCCAACTTTGATGATGTAGCCAAAGTTGTTCGCAATCGCTTTACTCATCCAACAGCATACTTATCCTCCCGTTTAGCACATACCATCACTCTGCTCAACTTGAAAGCTTACTCAGATAAACCTACCAAACTGCATGCACCAAGCAAGAATGCGCGGTTGCCCTCTTCAAAATCGACGGTTGCTTCCATTTCCGCAATTCGCCCGTCACCCGTCGTTAGCGAACATGCTCAGTCCGCAATCTGCGCTCAAACCCACAGGTCCGAGTCTCCGTCGCCTCTTCCTCCAGCAGCAGCAGACCATGCAGCGTAGCAGCCTCACGCGCGGCCGCGGCGTGTGGCGCAAGGGCACACCGGCCGCCTCGCGCTTCGACAACGCCGTGCTGCGCGAGCTACCGATTGACCCCGAGACGCAGAACTACGTGCGCAGCGCTGTCGCCGGCGCGTGCTACTCACGCATCAAGCCAACGCCGATCGCGAGCCCACAGTTGGTGATAGCGTCTAAGGACGCGCTCAAGCTCGCGGGCATCGACGTCTGGCGCCAAGAGAGCGACGCCGAGGAGAGCACCGAGGGTGAGCTTGTGCCAATTGACGAGCTGGTGCCGTTTCTTGCCGGCAATGAGCTCTTCCCAGGCTCCGAGACCGCGGCGCAGTGCTACTGTGGGCACCAGTTCGGCTATTTTTCTGGTCAGCTCGGCGACGGCGCGGCGATTTACTTAGGGGAAGTTGTGAACGACGCGAAGGAGCGTTGGGAAGTACAGCTGAAGGGCGCGGGGCTCACCCCGTACTCGCGAGCGGCGGACGGAAGAAAAGTCCTAGTACGTGTTTGGTTAATTGCTTATTGTTTTTTCCTTTCATATCGATGATGCTGGTACTGACGCTGGTATTTGCTTTTTTAATCGTTTGACAACAGCGTTCGACGCTGCGCGAGTTCCTGGCGAGTGAGCACATGCACGCACTCGGCGTGCCGACAACGCGTGCTGCGAGCGTCGTGGTGTCCCACGAAACCACTGTGGTTCGCGACATGTTCTACAATGGCAACCCGAAGAAAGAGCCGACCGCTGTGGTGATGCGCATCGCCAAGAGCTTCCTGCGCTTCGGCTCGTTCGAGATCTTCAAGGAAAAGGACCCGAAGTCCGGACGCCGCGGCCCGAGCGCCGGTCTCGAGAACAAAGCCGACATGATGCGCCAG
>JAASGO010000431.1:0-24223 GCA_023334245.1 Globisporangium cederbergense
CCAATACCTGCCTTGCCTCCATTCGCGTGTGCTGCTACCACCTCTCTCGTGCAGTTTGATCCCGACTCGCGTGCAGTTATAGCCCGTGCACAAGCTATTGCCGAATCGCATGCAGTTGCAGCAGCCCATATACAGGCTGCTGTCGCCTCTCTCTTGCATGCTGACCCCGACTCGCATGTAGTTGCAGAAGCCCACATGCAGGCTGCTGCGCAGGCTGTTGCCCACACGCAAGGATGAACAACGGACGGACCTTCATCGAGACCTTCAAGATCAAAAGCCCACGCAGACATCAGGTTCGTCTTGCCTGTGTAGTCGAAAGATCCGAGCGGCACACGGCAAGCGATCCATCGTAAAAACTTCTCGACAATGATACTAAGGTGACGAAGTGAGCGCTTGGTGCCCACGTATGACTTGCGTCAATGTTAGTTTTATGGAGGGAAAGTAGAAGAAGAAGAGCTGCATGACTGCGCCCATTAACGTGGGCTCTTGACATGTACGACGTGTCGAATCCGTTGGCGGAGTTAACACAGCAGTGGCGAACAACTGGCGCGTCTCTCGTGTCACAAGATCGACTTTTGCGAAGTCAAGAAAAGCGGCGAAGAATGCAGCTCAGCTCAGAACAGCAGCAGTCAGCACAAGGAATTGAGTGGGTGGCAGGTAAGAGAGTGCGTGCGGATGAACGAACGACTTTCGCTTGATCTTGGCCTTGGTCTAGAGGTCAAGCGCGCGAAACGCCCTACTCTCACACCCTGTTTTTAGTGCCGGCTTGCTTTGCTCACTTGGAGGTCCGCGCAAATGACGTAAGGCACTCCTGTCCGCTCGCCGCCTCCACGTCGCCGTCTCTTCTGCATGCGGATGGTCTCTCTGTCGAGAGGGAAAACGAGATGACAACATGACGAGGTAAAAATAGGAGAGGCCGGAAGCGTAGCTGGAGCTAGCAGCCCCTCCGCCGCGTCGCCACCCCAACCCTTCCGACAAGAAGCTGTCTCCGCTCTGCGACTGGTACAGGACAGGGTCGCTGGCAAGGGGGCGGATGCAGGCAATAAATAGCTGCGACGCCGACCGCTCTGAGTGTGGGTGTGGGTTTCATGTTTCTCCAGAGATAGCACTTACGTACCGACTGACAGGGAGCCTTGCTGCTGTGAGTTTGCTGTGAGAAAGAAAGAAAGAGAGGCTCAAGCGCGGACAACGACAGCAGCACCAGCGGCCTGCATTTGCAGCGAGTGAGGGGCTAGCAGACTGTTTACTGACTGGCACGCAGCTCACGACGGCGCACGAGTGATCGGCTCAGACGAGGCTCGTGTCGAGAAGCGGCATCCACAGCTGCTGCTTTTCCGTTATTGTCCCTGGGTGAGGGTGTGTGGCCGCGCTCGCTCGCACCCCACACTGTCGAGGCTGCAGTGGCGACTCTCAGTCAGCGAAAGGTGCTCAAGAAGACCAAGTTCTCGGTGTCGCTGCCCTCGCTGAAGCACGCTCAGCATCGGCTCCAGAAGACCGACGAGGAGCATCAGAAGGACCACCGCCAGCTTCGCATCGAATCGGACGGCGCGGACGACTCGGAGAGTGACACTGCCGTGATCGTTCACGACTCGTCGTTCTTCCCGACTACTTCTTCCACACTTCGTGGACGGAAGAAGAAGCACAGGCAGACGCCGCAGGACGAGAAAGCCGGAAAGATAGGTACGCACGGCGACGAACGCGTGCAGGCTCGACTTGCGACTCCGGTCCAAGTGTTCGACCAACCGGGTCACCACGGAGCGAAATCGACGTCACTGGATCTACGAGCACCTCCTCGAGCGAGTGTTGTGAAGCTGGGCGGTCGCCCCGGCGACTCGCACAACAGCAGTAACTCCAACTCACCGGCCACCATGAAGCAAACTGGGCCGCCGACGGGTGGGAATCCAGATGCCGTCAGTGCGACGCTGAACCAAGATCGCGTGAACCAGCGCGTGTCGCGAATATATCCGCTCACCGACTCGGTGTATGTGGCGCAGACAAAGAAGACCCCCGTGGAAGTGAAGTTCCACCCGGTGACGAGTCATTTCGTGAACGAGCCGCGCCTGGAGAAGCTGTACGAAGTTACGTTTGCGCGAGAGAACTCTCCGCGATCGTCACGCATCACGGCGGTGTTCTTTCTATTGTACATGATCTTCACAGGATCGAACCTGTCGAATCTGTTCTCCTCGGATTCAAAAGTGCGCGACCAGAGTATGAACTACTTCCAACTCGTGTTCATCCCGATTGTGCCGATTCCATTCCTGATCTACATCAGCCGACTTCGCAAGTACGAGGTGCAGTTCCAGCGCATATACTCGGTGATCGTTCTCTGCTGGAGCCTGTCGATGATCAGCGGCGGCATGTTCTCGATGCTCACAGAGTGGTACAACTATGTCTCGAAAGACGTGGACATCCTGATGGAAGCAATCGGCATCTCAAACTCGACCGAGACAACCTACTACGTCAACTCCACTGCAATTCCGGCGTGGCAGTTCAAGACGATCTCTGGCTCGCAGATCAACGTCATCAAGAGCTACACGAAAGAGGTGTTGCTACCTTCTGCGACGATGAACATCAACATGCTGCGCTTGATGATGGTCTTCGTATTCGTGCCGCTCCTGCGAATCGACACGGTGCACTTTGGCATCATCGCGCTCATCACGTGCATCTCTTACAACGTGCTGACGATCATCTACTACCCGATCACCGACTCAAGCCCATTTATCCAGAATCGAATTCTCGTCATCTGCTTCCCTATTGTCTTTGCGCTGGTGATGATGCTTCGAAATCGAGATGTCGACCGCGTCATTCGCCAGGATTTCCTGCATGTCTGGGCGGTGGAACTGGAAGCGGAGAAAGCGACTCGAGAGAAAAATCTGATCGCCGAAGAGAATCGCAACCTGAAGAAAGAACTCGCGCAGCGAGACAACGATTTCAGTCTGGACCTGACGTCACCGCTGCATTCGCTCCTTGCAGAGCTGAAATCCTTCATCGATGACACCGACATGAGTGACGAATCAACAAACCGCGGGATGGCGATTCTCCGTAATCTCGCAAAGCTGGACACCAACTTGTTCATGCCAGACATTGGTGCGCAGATGAAGTCCGAGAAAGAAGTCGACAATGATACGAAGAACTGGGCGCTGTCGGTATTGGCTCGGAAGGACTACTCAGGCACTCGACGAACGGGCGCGACCATCTCGCTGAGCTCGCATTCGAACAGCGACACTCGGAAGAGTTATCAAGACGGGCTCAACGTGTCCGGTGGCGGTACTACAGCGATCGCCCCGTTGCTGACGATGCCGACGTGGGAGGATGATACGCTGAACAAAGTGCGCCACCGGATTCAGACAGACGGCTGGGACTTGGATACGCTTAAGATCGCTGAGATCACAGACAATCGTCCGCTGATGTATGTCACTGCAGCGATGTTCGAGATCCACGAGCTGCACGAGGAGTTCCGCATCGACCGGATCGTGCTTCGCAACTTCCTCTTCATGCTAGACGAAGGATACCTCGCGAATCCGTACCACAACAGCAGCCACGCAGCCGACGTGGTGAACTCTGTCAACTATCTGATCACAGCGCTCTCTGATGGCCAGATTCGAGACTCACTGACCAACCTCGAGTTCTACGCGGCACTCATCGCGGCTGCGATCCATGATTTCCGACATCCGGGCAAGTCGAACAACTACCTGATTAAGGCGAAGCACGACCTGGCTGTCCAGTACAACGATCGCAGTATCCTCGAGAGCATGCACGTCGCCGAGACGTTCTTCATCATGCGAAATCCGCTGTGCGACATCTTTGGGCGCATGAAGGACAAGCCGTACCGCGAAATCCGGAAAGCTATCATCGAAATGGTGCTCAGTACGGATCTGTCGATGCACCTGCAGCTCGTCGGCAACCTCAAGGCGCTGATGCTCCAAGATGCCAACGCAGGCAACAACAATGCGACTTCTCGAGCGGTGACTGACCCAATGATGATCATGAAGGTCGTGATTAAGTGCGCGGACATCGGACACGCCGCGAAGGAACGGAAGCTGCACGTGATCTGGTCCTCGCTGATCATCGAGGAGTTTTTCCTCCAGGGCGACAACGAACGAGTGAACAACTCCGACATCTCTCCGTTCATGGACAGACATTCCGAGAACAGTGCAAAGGTATGGCATACGGTCCGGATCTGTGTTCGCTGAGTCGAAGTTACACATCCCTAAATCGCTTTCTTGTGTGTCTTTCCTTATGGTGTCTCAACAGAACCAAGTCGGCTTCTTCGAGTTCATCGTGCTGCCGTTCTACGAGACGGTCTCGCAAGTTGTGTTCGAGAAGGACTTCGCGGTGATTCACAGCATTGCCAAGCAGAACTATAACTTATGGAAGGAGTCGGACCGGCGGCAGCTCTCGTCGATCGTCGCGATCAAGAACGAGGTCTTCCTCAACGACCACGTGCAGGTCACATAGCAAGCTGCCGCGTCGACGCCCCTTCCTTCCTGTGTGTGCATTAGATAGACGGAGGCTACTCACGCTCTTCTGAGCAAGCCAACCCTTGTGGTTGCTTTTTCAGGCAGGCGGGAGAAGCTCCCAATTTTCCCCCTTCATACCCATCAACAAGACAAACAACTTCATTTCGATTTGCTTTCGAGGCGGAGATCTGCTGAACTGTGGAAACCCGCAACTGAAGGGAGGATAAAGAGAAGCCTCCGTCCTCTTTTGTAAACGAGTTCATGCCCGTCCGACACAACCCGTGGAACCGGTCCGTGAAGTCGGAGGTCCAAGGCTACACGTGTTCTGCTGTATATAAGGGTGCAACTTGTGGTAGTCACAAATTTCTTGTCGCTCCATCCTTCTTCTGCTGTTGATAGCAAATATCCACGCAAGATCGATCTCGTGCGACGCGAGCCGGCTCACGCTCTACCTTGTCAAGGGAAGCGACGGCAATTGGCTCGACGCCACCGACCACGGCTGCGGTGTCATAATTGCGAACCCACTCAGCCGCGCAGTTCGCGACAAGTTCATGAGAGGCGGAGGAGCTGGACCCGAACATGAGCTTCGGAGTATAGCTCGCGAACAATGGCCTGCCATCTTCGCCTCCCCTGAATTCCAGCAATGACGCAATGAGGCAGCAGATGCAAGTAGTACGGTGACCACCGGTAGCAGATGCAAATAGCTCGACGTTTTCCCGACGAGCAGGGCTGTTGGCAACTGCCTTTCCGAGCAAGTGAACTATCTTTACCCAAGGGAGGTCAGGCGTCACCGATGCAGAGGATTGTACTCCTGCTTGGGGAGCTCATGGTGACACATGTTTATCAGCTCAAGCCCTCAAGCTGACAACTGCTCACTGCCTTCGATCGTGGATCTGCAAATAATCGCCACGGAAGAGCTCCATGTGAAGATCAAGATCAGCTTATCGTGGCTGGAGCAGCTTCAAGAAGCCCCTTGCGGCGTGCCTGCCATTGGACTTGCTGAAGACAATTTTGGTTGTCGTCGACGACAAGGCGTGGTGCAACAAACTGGTTTTGGACATTCGTGACCCGCTGATGCTGAACCTCTCCGATGTGGATCTCAAGTGTGATCGGTTTTACGATTGCCTGTGGGATCGCGTCGTCGGCGGTCTGCTCAAGTACTTGTGTAGCGATCGAAAGTGGTTCTGTGACTTCTATCACCCGAATGCAGCAGCGAACCGACCCGCGTTCTTCCTAAATCTTGACCAAGTGTGCGTCTTCTGTGGGGAGATGGCGCCAGCGGCATCCAAGGTCGACGTCGCCATTGATACCTTATGCAAGTAGCTCGTGTGGGATTACGGAAAGGAGATCCCGTATGTGCTTGGGACTGCAGCATGTGGATTCGAGCTGCACTTGTATGTGCTCGAGCACTCGGGAACGATCGATCCATCGTCAGGTGAGACAGTGCGCCGAAGAATCCCAACGCATCTGGGCACCTGCCTCATGCACGAAAAGGAAGATCGGCTGCGCTTTCTACTGGCGATGCTCAACATCAGTCGGGTCTTCGCGCCGTTAGCGGTCGGTGCTCATAGAGCACCAGAAATGAGTTCATCACGCTTGATCGATCGTGGGGACTCGTCTATCTCAACCCAGCAGGTGTGACGAAAAAATCCCGCTAGTGAGTGGCCAAACCTCGCTCAGACCCAGCAGCACTTCATCGAAGTCTACCGGATGCTAAGCAAGTCCGGCGTCCCTAACGTTGACCGCTTTGCTGGCTCACAGATCATCGAGGACTGGCACCTTCGTCTTGTTTTTGAACCGCACGGCGCTCACAAGAACCCAACACAGTCGAAGAACTGTTCCAGGTGTTGATTTGCGTGTTGGAGGCGCTCGTGGTGCTCCATCAGGCAGGTCGGATGCATCGAGACATTCGTTGGTCGAACGTGATGCGGACGAGAAGCGCAGGTAACTCGTGACGCCAGCGCTGTTTCCTGATTGATTTCGGAAAAGCTGCGAAGTGCCCGCAGCGATTTCCCAGCGGGAGTGATTTTCACCAGCGAGAGCGATCTCCGCCGGGGATCACACGCACCAGATAACTTTGCCAGACGTGACGAGCAAACGACCGCTGTGGATATTTGGAGTGTCGGCTACTTGATCAAAGCCAGTAGTCTTTAAGAAAGTCTGCGACGTCGCAAAGGAGTCAAGAAACTGGTGGCGTTCAAGCCAGAAGTGCGTTTCACAGCGTCGAAGGCACTTTGTGAGGTGAAGAGGCTGTCTACGCGCCTTTAAGGAAGGAGCCAGCGATTGCAACCGTCAGTGGAGTTAGCAATTCACATGATCAGTCTCAATGACAACATTCCATGCATACGCTCACACGCAAGTAATACTCATCGAATACACGTTCGTTCACTTACTTTACTTTGCTCTCCCGGACTCGAAGTGCCGAAACGGGAGATCGCGCTGTTGCCACAATGGACTCGTTGCAGTGCGACCTTCTTCACCCTCCGCATTGCGATGCACTCACAGTCTCCTGCACATGCAGCAACAACACACATGTACACTGTAGCGTGGAGAAGAAGACAGGAAATGTAGGTTCTTACAGCTTGACCTCCAGAAAAGCAGCTTACATGCATGCAGACGCAACAAGCACTACTTACCTCAGCTCGGTTTCTGGCTCTGCAGGCTATTTAGATAGCTAGATGCGGCGGTGCATGAACACCAGCAAGCAAGCATGGGTAGAAGATTGATGCTGGCAATGCCAACTGGACGCGTCTGAGCGCTCTCACGCGGAATTGTGACCGGACGGAGGAGAGAAACGCTGAACCTGCGACTGTGCGAGACGCATGGAACGTTCACGACCCATCACAAGAACCTGCTTCTCAACCCATCGTCATGCTATGTGCTACACCAGCGCAACAGCAGCAGCAGGAATCGAGAGCCACGTATTGCACAATGTCTTGCTGCCATTTTGGGCAACATGAGCCGCGCCGTGTTCATCGACCGACTGGTGATGCCCAACTCATCACCACCGAGTCAAGCCACAAGAAAGTCCCACTCGCCATCTGGCTTTTTCATTTTCCACCAATCACATCCTCGCATCTGACTTGAAGGAGCATTTTACTCCGTTCTTATTGGTTGAAAAGGCACATTTAGGAAGCTCCACACGATTTTTGCTTGTTCTGGAGAAAGCAAGTGCCACAGACCTGCGCCCGCCCCTCATTCTCCGATTTGCGAGCTTTCTCACTCTCTCCGCAAGAACAACCCAAGACACGACAGCAAGCAGCACGTAAGGCCGCCTTCTCTCTCTCTCTCTCTCTCTGTAGGGCTGCTTACTACACGCACGCACCCTCTCTCTATCTATCTATCTCGCTACCCAATGGCTCGTGAGCTCACGCAGCGCATTGCTTCGCTGGAAACAGGAATGGCGCAGACGGAAGCCCACATCGCCGCGCTCGAGGCGCAGGTCGCGACGCTCGCCACTGACTCATCGAACGAGTGGCCGGCGGCGCGTATCCGCCAGACATTCGTGGACTTTTTCAAGAACCACGCCGTGTCGCCGCACACGTTCTACCCATCGTGCCCGGTTGTACCGCTCGACGACCCGACGCTGCTCTTCATCAACGCCGGCATGAACCAGTACAAGCCGATCTTCCTGGGTCAAGTGGACCCGTCGCACCCGATGGCTAAGCTCACGCGCGCTGTGAACTCGCAGAAGTGCATCCGTGCCGGCGGCAAACACAACGACCTGGACGACGTCGGCAAGGACGTGTACCACCACACGTTCTTCGAGATGCTTGGCAACTGGAGCTTCGGTGACTACTTCAAGAAGGAGGCCGTCGATATGTCCTTCCGTCTGCTGACGGAGGTGTACGGCATCGATGCGAACCGCCTGTACGCGACGTACTTTGGTGGCGATGACGCGCAGAACCTGCCCGCGGACGAGGAGACGCGCCTGCTCTGGCTCAACTACCTGCCAACTGAGCGCGTGCTGCCGTTCGGCTGCAAGGACAACTTCTGGGAGATGGGCGACGTGGGTCCGTGCGGCCCGTGCACGGAGATCCACTACGACCGCATCGGCAACCGCGACGCGTCGAAGCTCGTGAACGCTGACCTGCCGGACGTGATCGAGATCTGGAACAACGTGTTCATCCAGTTCAACCGCGAGCAGGACGGCAAGCTCGTGTCACTCCCGAGCAAGCACGTGGACACAGGCATGGGCTTTGAGCGTCTCGCCTCGATCCTGCAGGGCAAGACCTCCAACTACGACACGGACGTGTTCACACCGCTCTTTGCCGCGATCCAGAAGTCCACCAAGGCGCCGGCATACACGGGCAAGCTTGGTGCTGAGGATCCGACGCTGCGCGACATGGCCTACCGCGTCGTCGCGGACCATATCCGCACGCTCACGTTCGCGATCACGGACGGCGCGATCCCCAGCAACGACGGCCGCGGCTACGTGCTGCGCCGCATCCTGCGTCGTGCTGTGCGTTACGGTCAGCAGTTCCTGAACGCGCCTATTGGTTTCCTGGCGGAGCTTGTGCCTGTTGTGGTTGAGATGCTCCACGAGGCGTTCCCAGAGCTCAAGGGCAAGCAGGAGGAGGTGCGCGAGATCATCCTGGACGAGGAGCAGTCGTTCGGCCGCACGTTGAACAAGGGCATCGACCGCTTCAAGAAGATCGCACAGTCGATCCGCGAAAGCAACACGAAGGGCGAGGCCGGCCTGGTGATCCCAGGAGTGGACGCGTTCTTCCTGTACGATTCGATGGGCTTCCCGCTGGACCTGACGCAGCTCATGGCCGAAGAGGTGGGCATGACGGTGGACGTTCAGGGCTACGAGGAGCAGATGCGTCTGCAGAGCGAGCGCTCCAAGATGGACCGTAAGAAGGGCGGCAACAGCGGCGCGCGCCCGCTCGTGCTCGAGGCGAACGAGACGAGCGCGCTCGCTGGCAAGTCGATTGTGCCTACGGACGACATGGCCAAGTACAACTGGGATGTGACGCTGGACTCCAAGGTCGTGGCGATCTTCACGACGACCGAGACGAGC
Organism: Globisporangium cederbergense; assembly: GCA_023334245.1. Classification (NCBI taxonomy): domain Eukaryota; phylum Oomycota; class Peronosporomycetes; order Pythiales; family Pythiaceae; genus Globisporangium; species Globisporangium cederbergense. Next base: position 9,484 of record JAASGO010000431.1, read on the forward strand.
TCGGCGTTCGTGGACGAGGTCAAGGCGGGCGACTTTGGTCGCGTGGGCGTGATTCTGGACAAGACGTCGTTCTACGCGCAGGCAGGTGGTCAGATCTACGATACGGGCGTGCTCTCGACTGCGGACTTTGAGCTCGAGGTGGACTCGGTCGAGTCGTACGCTGGCTACGTGATGCACATGGGTCCGATCTCGCGCGGCTCGATCAAGGTGGGTGACTCGGTGCAGACGCAGGTGGACTACGTGCGCCGCAGCAAGATTGCGCCGAACCACACGATGACGCACGTACTCAACTTCGCACTGCGCAAGGTGCTGGGCAACAATGTGGACCAGCGCGGGTCGCTTGTGGACGAGACGCGTCTGCGCTTCGACTTCACGGCCAACAAGGCGCTCAAGCCGGAGCAGTTGGCCGAGGTGGAGACGATCTGCGACGGCATCATCAAGCAGGAGCTGGCTGTGTTCACGCAGAACTCGCCCCAGGCGCTCGCGAAGCGCATCCAGGGCCTGCGCGCGGTCTTCGGCGAGACGTACCCAGATTTTGTGCGTGTCGTGTCGATCGGCCAGGAGATCGCTCCGGTAAGTTGTCATTACTATTTGCTTGCCGTAGGAAGCATTACGATGCTGACGTCGTGAGTGTTTGTCTCTTCGTACTTACAGATGCTTGAGGACCCAGAGAACAGCGCGTGGAGCGCGTACTCGGTGGAGTTCTGCGGTGGCACTCACATGAAGAACACCAAGGATGCCAAGAAGTTCGTGCTGTACGAGGAGGGTGCCGTGGCTAAGGGTATCCGCCGCGTGTCGGCGTACACGGGCGAGTTGGCTAGCGCCGCTGAGGGCCGCGCCGCCAAGCTGCAGGCGCAGCTGGACACGATCGACAAGCTCTCGGGCCAGGAGCTCGTGGAGAGCGTGGCCGCGTTCAAGCCGCTGCTGGATGCGTCGCTTATCTCGCTGCCGTCCAAGGACTCGTTCCGCAAGCAGGTGGACGCGTTCGTGGAGCGCATCAAGAAGTTCAAGAAGGAAGCGGCGGCGGCGCGTGCGGCCAATGGCGTGCGCGACGCGTCGGCCGAGGCCGCGAAGGCGAAGGAGGCTGGCCAGGATATTGTGGTCGTCAAGTTCGACGTGGGCACGGACGCCAAGCTGGGCCGCGACATGCTCGAGGCCATGACGGCGGTGCTCCCGGACGGCAGCTTCATGATCGTGAGCGTAGACACGGACGCGAACAAGACGGCCGCGTTCACGCAGGTGAGCCAGCTCCACGTGGAGAGTAAACAGCTGGACGCGCGTAAGTGGGTGAACCACGCCATGGCGGTCATGAGCGGCAAGGGCGGCGGCAAGGATGCACTCAACGCCACCGGCCAGGCCAAGACCATCGAGCACGTGAACGAGGCCGTGGCACTCGCCAAGGCGTACATCCAATAAGCCTTTGGCGAGAGGCGGGCTCGTGCTCGTACATGATGGATAGTCGTGATGGATTCATCAACTTCAGCTCTCATAGCTTTGAATACTTCCACAAGTACATACGTGCATCATGGCTATCGCTCTTGCTCTAACTAATGTAAATTTGCGGATCGGAGGTTTTGTTCAAGACTTCAAGATGAGACCTGTCATAGCGTGAAGTGTACCTCTCCTATGAATTCCACAAGCACGAGTCGCAGCCGCAGTCGGCGGTGTCAAGCCAATTGCCGTCGCTTCCCTTGACCAGGTAGAGCGTGAGCCGGCTCGCGTCACACGAGAGCGATCTTGCATGGGTGCTTGCTCTTCACCGCGCTCTTGAGCTCCGCAACGCTCGAAGCCAACAGCTTCATCACTCTCTTACTTTAACATGCAGTGCAGTGCGGAACCATGTTCGCCAGCGAAACAGATCAACGGAGTAGCTAGCGTACGAGTAGTGGCAGCAGCGAGAGCACGAGGGCGACAGACACAGCAGTCAAAGCGGCGGTAGCAGCGGCTCTGGCGTCCTTCTCGTGCTTGGCTGTCGCCAACAACGAGAGGGTTTGATGCCCGTGCCGCAGGTGAGAGTGCCATATGAACGAAACTGGTCCCATGGGGCGTCAAAGCGTGACTTTCTGCTGCACTCCATGAATCACTTGTAGGTTGTCGAGCTTCACGGCCTCGTACACGACGCCTTCGGCATAGCTGTAGGCGCGGAAGCAGTTGGCCCAGAGCATCATCTATTCATGCTCATTCGTCCTGTGGTGGTCTGCTGTTGTCTTGCCTCGGTTTGCCCAGAGCAGCTCACTATCAGCACCGTAGTACTCGCTAGCGCTCTTGAGCACGGGTCTCGTATCTATGCGCAGTGTATGCACAGCGCGTAGACAGCCGTGCGCGGCAGCAAAGTGCAGCAGGTGGCTACTGTTGAACGGGTACAATGACGAGCACTCGTACTCGAGTGCGCAGACCAGGAGGCTCACGGCGTCGATCTTATCGAGCAGCTGCACGACGCCCACGAGGAAGAGAGCCGGGTTGCCGACGCCCAGCAGCGCGCGCCAGGGCGAGTGTGTAGCTCTTGAAGTCTCCCCAACAGGGACACAATGGGAAAAGATTTCTTGTAAGCAAAAACGTACGAGTTACGAGTGATGGTGGATGTTGGTGAGTGGTGGGCTTGCTTGTCCACTTCAGGTGTCCGCCCGAACGTCCTCCGCTGAAGCGTCGCACTCCACGGGAGTCACATGTAGTCGCGATGGGTGATGGCAGCGCAGAGCAAACATACAGAAAGACAAAAAATACGGACGTACGCTCAAAGCCCAGCTGGAACGGATCGCTAGAACGTGTCTTGGCGTAACTTATAACCCACCTGCTGCGTGTGGATACTTTCGCTCGCCCGTCTCCGTCCCACCTACCTCGAGTGCCACTGTAGCAACTCAGCACGAGGAGGGAATGCCGCCAATTCCCTCATTCTCCAATAATCTCCAAGAAACAGCTCAACTAGCCGCAATCAAAGAAAGCCGCATCACCAAGATGGTCTACACGTCGCCGCACGGGGCGCTCACGGTCCCTGAGGACAAATGCGCCTGGAGCTACGTGGAGCAGCACGCGCGCAGCGAGAAGGCCGATTCACCAGCGTTCATCTGCGGACTCACGGGGCGTCAAGTGACGTTCGCAGAGATGCACGCGACGGCCAAGCGGGTTGTCGCGGGGCTGTACGCGAAAGGCATCCGTAAGGGCGATGTACGTGGCTTTTAGCAGCTCTCTCTGGAGGCTTTTAGGTCTGTGTGTTGGTATTGTTCTAATGCGTTGGCTGTTCGCTATGATCACGTAGGTTGTGCTCCTGCACTCGTTCAACTGTATCGAGTTTCCAATCGTGTTTGTCGCGCTCAACCGGCTCGGCGTGATCTGCTCGTCGTCGCCACCAATGCTCGATGCTGAAGCGCTCGCGATCCAGATTGAGAGCGCGCAGGTACGCCATACCCCCTTCCTTCTTTGTGATGTTCAGACCCACTGTCAAAAAAATGACACTTGTCCATCATTTTTACCAGGCAAAGGCTGTGATCTCGCACAAAGTGCTTGTTCGCACTGCTCTCGGGGCTGCTCTCCAAGCTGGTATCCCGGATGACATGGTGTTCACGATCGCTAACGGACCAAAGTCGGAGACTCTAGTGCAGTCGATCGAGTAGGTTGCTAAGAAGTGTTTGTTCTCTATGGCGTCGCTAATACCGCGAGACCGCTTCTTACCATCTACGTACAACATGTGGACAGAGAGCTGATCGCGATGGACCTGCCGTTCCCAAATCTGCAGCCGGTGGACCCTCGCGCCGTGGTCTTCCTCCCGTTCTCAAGCGGCACGACTGGCCGTCCCAAGGTATTGACCACTTTATTGTAACATGCTCAGCCTTATTCCGTATAACCGCCTCACCTATTACGACTGAACACATTTTTGTGAACAGGGTGTCCAACTCACGGGAGCAGGCCTCCATGCAGTCGACATCGAGTACTCGCACCTAAACCCTCCAGCCAAGTACTCACTGGCGCTCGCGCAGTTCTACCGCACGGGCGTCATCATCTTCCACGCGTGCATCTACAACGGCACGGCGGCGGTCGTGCTTCCGGACTTCAACCCCGAACAGTTCCTCGCAACGCTTGAAAAATACAAGCTCAAGACGATCCTCGTGTCGCCACCACTCATTGCGTTCCTGGCCAAAGATCCACGAGTTCAACAGTACGACCTGTCCCATTTAAAGACGATCGTGTGTGGCGGAGCACCACTGCGTGTTGAGATTGAGCGTGAAATGGAGGCGCAGCTCAACGTGACAATTCTCCAGGGCTATGGGATGACGGAGCTCGCTGGTGCAGCTACGTGCTCAACGCCGTTCGCCAAGAAACACGGCTCGGTAGGCCAGTTGATCCCAAACGTGCGCATGAAAGTCGTGTCACTCACGACTGGCGAGGAGCTACCACCGAATGAACCGGGTGAGTTCTACGTCCACTCGCCGTCTGTGACTGTGGGCTACCTCAACAGCCCTGATGCGAACAAGGAAGCCTTCGATGACGACGGGTTCTTGCGCACGGGCGACTACGGATACATCGACAACGAAGGGTTCGTGTTCCTAGTGGACCGCATCAAGGAGTTCATCAAGATCGAGTCACACCAGGTCGCCCCAGCCGAGCTTGAGGGTCTATTACTCAGCCACCCGAGTGTTGCAGACGCGTGCTGCGTTCGTGGTCTTGATGCTAAGACTGGCGAAGAAGTCCCAAAGGCGTTCGTTGTGCTTAAAACTAGCGTTAAGCAAACAGACGCAATTGGTGCGGAGCTGATGGCGTTCGCGAATGGCAAAGTTGCGTCGTTCAAGAAGATCCGCCAGGTGGAATTCACGGACGTGATCCCAAAGCATCCGACAGGCAAAGTGCTGCGTCGCGAGCTTCAGGTGCGCGAGAACGAGAAGCTCGCGTCACTGGCGAAGGCAGGAGAAGCTCCGACGCACCCCTAGGCGTCAGTCAGGCTTGCTTTCTCGATGGATCTATCGCCAGTAGCATTTCGCTTGCAAATGCCACTAATTCAGCTTCATGTTACAGTTAGCTCATGAAAGGTGGACGCATCCGTCCGTCCGTCCACGAAGGTTGGTCTGATTGGGCTAACTGTCGAAATTCATAATTTCGACATTTCAATACTCACAAAATCCTTGATGCATCATGATTTGGGTTCTAATGGATCTGGGTTGTTAACTTTATCGAAGAGCTCAATTCATTCGTTTGTCCATCAAAAAGCAAGCAAAAGGTACAACATCACAAACTCGCCCTGGTGCGCGCTACTGCTGGGCGTCGTGCAGCTCGATAAGATCGACGCTGTGAGTTCTTGGTTTGTGCACTCGAGTACGACGACCGCGCAACGGCGCAGCTGCTGCGCGAGTGCTCGTCGTTGTACCCGTTCAACAGTAGCCAGTAGCCACAAATCTTTCGTAGCTCCGTTGCGGTCTTCGTCAAATTCTGTGCACAGAAGTCTCCATGGTAACTTCACACTAGAAGTGATGCCCTCAGTTACCATGCCCCTGCAGCACCAGTCGGTTTGCTTCATAGTCTTCAAACAGACTCTTCAGCTGGGCTTCGATTGATGATGAGTACGACTCCCACTGGTCGAAAGCATCCGTCAGCAAGCTCTGTTGGTTCTCGAGCGTCTCCACCAATAGAGGAAGGTACGGGTTTTGCCTTGATGACCCTTCCTGTTGTGCACGCTGAAAGGAATCAAAGACTTCGGTGATCTGCGCCAACGGCTCCGAGACGTTGGCTTGACACCATTGAATCTTCTTCTCTCCGAGGTGAACGACTCGCTTTGCCAATCGACTCACAATCTCTTCTTGAGACTGCCAGGCACGCCGCCAATATTGCGTCTCTCGTTGACATGCGTGCATCTCATTCTCCATTGCGAGGTGACGCGCATGTAATTGCTTCATCATTGACTTCAAGTTCTTCTCGCGCTCCTTGCCGTTGCCTGCAGACACGAACACCTTGTACGCTTGCATAGCCGAGATCAAATCTTCAGGGTCTCCATTCTCAGATGACGTACTTGTGCTTGCTGGGCGTGCGATAGAGATGACAGCTCCGACAGCACCAAGTTCAAGCAGCAGTTGCCGAGTTGCGTCAAAGAGAGCTGGCGCATCAGAGCTTACTTCGCAGCGGCCGTCATTTGGACGCATTCGAGGCGGGTTTTCGTCTAGCACTCCATTCGAGTACCTGTCGAACGCTTTGCCTAAGCAAACGAGTTTGTCTTCAAGGAGCTTGAGGCGATCAAGTCTCAAATGCCCGAACTGCTGCTGCTGACCGGTGCCGAAAATTTCTCCTGCTCGTAAACAGGTCGTTGATGACCGAAGAAACGAGCTGGACGCACCACTGACACGCAACTTGAACTCGAATGCACTGCTGATCGCTACACTTGAGCTGTGAACCTGTGATTCAATACGGTTCAGCTCGCCCAATAGAGATTCCGGCACCGCCATCATCCACTTCGCATCCTTTCCACTCTCGCTTCGACCGTTTTGCTCTGCCCCCGCTGACTTCGCCTCTTGCACACCAGTTTCTACCACGTCGCGCAGCCGATTGAGCGCAACAAGAAGAGTTGACTCAACTTGCTGAACATCCACCATCGCATCTTGCAGCAGGTTGATCTGGCGCTGAAGCTGCATGTTCTGAGCCTGCACTAATCGCATTCGCCGACAATCGAATGTGGCCGTTGGCACAGTTTTGCTGGTTTCGTTCTGCAGAGCGGCGTTGACGGCTTCCAGGTGTACAATTTCTTCCTTCAGCCTCGTGTTTTCTTCGGCGAGAAGCGAGTTCTCGTGCTGAAGACTCTGTAGCTGGTTTTTCTTCATCTTTGCAGCTAAAGATGAGGTGGGTTGTTTCGTGCTGATTGCTCCACGGGCGCCAACCACGTTTGCGCTTGCACTGAGGCTTGGAAGACTGACTCTGTCGCGATTCTCGTCGTTGTGCGCCTCGTCGTTGTTGTTCTCTGGCTGCAGGTCATAAATGCTGGTAGAGACGTCAAAATTCCAGCCTCCAGTATCATCTGATCTCGCTGGTGTTGATTTCCGCACAGTGCTTCGCAGCTTCGTCTTGAAGTTTACTCGCTGGTTGGGAATCGGTGAATCTGTTTCTACATGGCCGTCTTCAGGTTCAAAGCCATCGCCTGTGTAGTCCCCATTGTCTTCATACTGCGGTTGTTGCTTCACTCCGCTCGATGGGCTTCGTCGTGAACTGGACGATATCGAAGAAGTACTGATTCGACGAGAGGACTTGATTTTGGTCAGCAACAGTCGAAAAGCTTGCGCGCAGCAGTCCTTGTCGAAGACCAGCCTCTGCCACGTGATCATCGTTGGCGCTCCAAGTCTCTGTCATTGATGCCATTGAAGAAACAACAACAGTGAGTCAACTGAGGTGCTCCTGAGCTAAGCCGCTTGTTTGAGCTCAAACATTGTGGATCTTGATGGTGTTATTCAAACACACACACACACACACAGCAAATAACTCACCGCAAGCTCTGTCGCGACGATCTGCATGAAGTCAGAGCGGAAGCTTTCCTCTTTCTTTCGCACAGCCTCGCGGTCCCTACGCACAGCAACAGTAACAAATACACATCCATGAGCATCCAAGCACATACACACGCATTTGCATCTCGTCTGATTGCCAATGCGCACATGTTCTCAGTCTTCTCCACTCTTCGCTCCAGCTTTCGGTCGCGATTTCGTAGCTTTAAAGCCTCCACCGCATCTCCAGACGACGTGTGCTACCAAAGGAGCAACGTCGTAGACGTAGAAGAGTCAATACAGACAGACGAGCATCGACACGTGGGCAAGAACAGACAGCGTGCATCTACAGCGTTCATACTCCTATCGATAATGTAACTAGAGCAGCGCGTACCTCTTGGAAGAGCGCCACCAGCACTTGCTCTTTCGTTTTCCACGTCAGGTCCCGCAACTGCGACTGCGTCTGTTGGTCCCCATAGCGCAGCACACACAAGCGCACAGCGACAGATAGGAGCACGGGCGATTAGAGCGCTAGCAACAGTACAAGCAGGCAGTATGCATATACAAGCGGCGCGTCGTATTATACCAGTTGGTCGAGTCCCGGGACCGCGAGCAGCTCCTGGTGCAGTCGCTCCGCCATGCTCGCCGTCCGCGACTGCCTGTTGCTTTTTTTTGAAAGCACTTTCGAGTGCAGAAACGAGACGCAGTAGTACAGTTTACATTCATATTAGTAGCCCATTTTACGACCATCACTCTGCACCTACTTTAATCAAGTCACAGAATTGTGCGTCCGTCCTCTTCTGTGTCAGCACCATCACATCTTCACGATGACACTCCGCGAGATCGGGTTCTGGAGCAGCGACGCGGCCTCGACGTCACCCGAGCGGCCGCACCCAACGCTCCTGGTGGACGACGCGTGGTTCGCTACTATCGCTGTTGACTCGGCACTGCTGCGCAGACTGCAGTGGTACCTGACGCGTGGTGCCTTCATCGAGAGCCATGAACTTGCGTACAGCTTCTGCCGATTTTCAGACTGTGCTGTTGCTGAGAAGGACCCGAGCGTCATGGGAGCGTGCACGATGACGGACGGTGTTTACTGCTGGCCCGAGGCGTTCTGGCACTACGTGGATGTGCATCACGTCAAGCCTCCCGAGAATTTTTTGCGGCATGTGGAAGCGAATTACGACCGGATGCTTGCTGTGCACGAGGGTGAGAGCGCACCACGGCTGCTGCTGTGGGACGAGTGTGAGCGTCGGGCGGAGCCGATGCCGCGCGCGATGCAGGAGTGGATCAGAACTTACACGACGCTAAAGGCTGGCGATGCAAGCAAGTGAGGGATAGACCGTGGCAGTCGAAATGCACAGCAGCATGTCTGGAATATAGAATCTATTGGGCGGAAAAGGGCTTCGGGTATCAAACCGAACGCGCAAAAAAAATCTAGCTTTTCCAGGTCGTGCTCTTCGAAGCGGACATCTCGAACGGGAAGATCGGCGCACGCGGGGTCACCGTGAGGCCACGGCACGTGGAGATCGAGATCTTGCCCTCGTTCAGGGTCTGCTCGACAGCGGCCGTGCCGTCCAGGTCGACAGATGTCACGGACAGCCAGCCAAAGCCAGGGAGCTCCAGTTCCACGGCCGTCGTTCGCTTCGGCTTGGACGCGTACTTAGACTTGGTCTTCACCTCGGTCGAGATGAAGTCGCGTAGGTAGACGTTCTGCGAGTGCACGAGCGGACCCGTGAAGCTGAGCGCATCGAGTCCACGCGGAGGCGAGAGAAGCCCACCTGCGTGCTTCACATACGTCTCCTCGGCGTCTGGTAACAAGAAGAAGACAAGACATACCAGCATATAAGCGACATGATACAAGGAACCAGCAATATCTCGATAACTAGCCTAAGATGAATACGTACTTGCTGTCTTGGTGAGGTGGCCGGGCAACACACCGTACCACGTCAGCAGGAGAAGGTTCTTGCTGTTGTGGCCGCCCATGCTCTCGTAGTCGAAGCGAGCGAGCGCGCCGAGGAATAGACTGCGACCAGGCTCGATTCGGTACGTGGTGGCCTAGTTTGTTAGGAGAACAGCAACGTGAGGCTAATGATGTCAACATGACCATAGCCTCCTCGTATCAGACAAACCACACTTACCGGCAACTGCTTGGTTGGGAACACGTTCTTGAGCTTGGCAGATCCATCCAGCGCCAGCACCTCGATCAGCTTCTGACGCTTCGCGTCCGTGATCAAACCGGGTGTGTCGAGGATGTTGAACAGTTCGTTGTTCGACACGACAGGGAGGTACTGGACAGCGAGCGTCGTACCCGGGAGCGGCGAGGTCGTCATCTCGCGGTCTTCTTGTTCGGCTTCTTCGAGCATCTCCGGATCTTCACCTTCGTTGAGGAACACGTCAGCAAGCGGCTTGGCTGGCTTTGGAGCGTCCGCTGCTTCAGCTCCTTCATCAGTCATCTGCGCCTTCTCGTGGCTCGAAAGGATCTCGTCGTCAATGTTGAGCAGCGCGACCGACTCGTCATCCTTGAGGTCCGCCATGGAGATCTCTGGGAGCTTCATGTACTTGCGGTGATTGTGCTGCCACTTGCGGTCGACGAGGAACTTCATGAACGAGTTCAGGAACGTGCTTTTGCCGACATTCGCCGCGCCCACGACGCACAGGTCGCGTCCCTTGCGGTGCTTCTTCACATCTTCGATGATCTCCTTCATGCCGATGCCCTTCATGGCGCTGATCAGGTACACCGCAATGATGTTTTCGATACCAGCATCCCTACAATTACATTTACAACAACCAACAAGCAGTAAAGGTCAGCAAAGGCGCAAACGAACTACAACACACACAATGAGCGACGTACTTGGCTTCGCTGCGAATGCGGCGCATCAATCGGCGGATGCCGGACTTCTCTGGGACTAAATCGCCCTTGTTCACGACGAGCATCACGGGCTTCTTGCCAAAGATGTGGCGCGCCTTCGGCAACAGGCTGCCGGAGATGTCGAGGATGTCGACGAGCTGGATCATAAGCATGTCCTTGGAGCGCAACTCCATCACTCGCTTCTCGTACTCGTTGTATGGCATCTTCGTATCGGCGATCTTGCCGTACTGCGTCATCTGGAAACAGCGCTCGCAGCGCAGCTTCTTCAGGTCCTTGATGTGCTCGATGTTGTGGAGCAGCTGCTTGGGGAAGTACCCGACTTTCGCCGAGTCCTCGTACTGCAGCTCGATGCCACAGCCGCTGCAGCTCCACTTCTCCATGATCTCTAGGTGGCTCAGCACGCGCTCGAGCTCCAGCGGCGTCGTCTTCGTCACGCGCACAGACGACGACGAGCTCTTCTTGTGGTACGGCGTCGAGCAGCAACTCGACGAGCTGTGCAGTAGGCGCTTGGACGCGGCTTCAACGAAGCTTGGTGGCGTCGCATTGGCAGCCCATGGTGACGCCAGCAGCTGGCTCAGTGGTGCGCGAGCGCGCTGCTGTACGTGACGCTCGGCGGCGTGGAGCTGCAGACGCAGCAACTGGCGGCTCCTGCTTAGCATGGTGAACAAATCGCTTCGATGAGCTTGGGCGCTCTTTGTTGTGATTGACATAGTTTTGAAGCTGTTGGTTGCGGCAAAGAGAGGCCAGTAATAAAGTGACGTCATTACTACGAGGGACTTAAAACGGTCAACTCGAGCAATCGTTAAAAAGAAAAAAAAGTATATTTGTGGGACTAAACCACAAGGATGCGACTATTAATATCATCGCGCTCCTCGTGCGTTGACTTCTTCTCATCGCCAGACAACTGTGGCGCCCGAAGAAGCAACCACGACAGCAACGTGAGTGAACAGCATGCCCACCAGCCCACGACGTCGCTCTCGAACTCCACGAGTAATGCAACGAAGGATGTACTCACCCAATCGCCTACTCGCTCTCCACGAATACTGCCAGCTAACTTCGCGCTTGCGGGTTTTCTTGATACCTATTCTCTACTGCTTGCCGGCGCTGACCATCATGATCATCCTCGATATAATACCGCTCAGAGATCCAACAGAGGGCTGGCGTGCGAATGGGGTCCATTGGTTTCGCTTTGGCAGCGGGGGAGCAGTCATGACTGGAGCCATCCTGGTGCAGATTCAGCTCGTAGTATCCGAGATCGTCTTCACAAGAGTCCAGTTTGCAGTCATTGTGATCAGTGTCAGCTTCGGGTGCACGGGCACGCTGGTATTACTGGCTGCGTATTGGAAGTTCCCAGTCCCTTTCACCTACACCGTGGGCGGTGTGCCTCTCGTAGTGATCATGACTGCACTGATTATCGCCACGCTTGGCACAGCCGACCGAGTGCGTCTGAAGAAGTACTTCGAGTTCGTCAACACTCTTGGCATCCAAGTGTTACTACTCACTGTGTACCCGGCGTACAATGCGATCTTCAGCTCGCTCGAAGGCAGCGCGCGCCTTGCATTTGTACTGCTGCTCCCCGTGATCAAGCACGCGCTCAAGTATGTGACCATGAAGGCGGGTCATGATCTTGGCGAGCTACTGATCGCCACAGCTGCGAGCGTCGATGTGTTTGACGCACTCTACATGACCAAGTGCATGCAGTCCGCGGGCACGCTTGCCGTCGGCGCTGGGATCATCGTGGTTGATATACTGCAGAACTTGGTGATGATCCGGCGACTGGAACGGCAGACCCAAACGCTCACGGCAACGAAACACTACATGAAACGCAGAGACAGTAACCGGGTCCAGCCAGAGCTGCTGCCTTGGGTAGCAGAGGTTTTCATTAGAGATGGCGAAGGCAAGCGGCTTACCTCTCCAGCACACAAGGCTCAGGTTGTTCCTGCCCAATGTCAGCCAGACCAGCAAGAACTTCAACAAATTGGGCTCAGCCGAGCAACCTCCATCCTGCCACAAGCCGGCCCTCATACCGCGATACTAGCGCGAGTCGTAGTGCCATTCACTCCCCAGGGACCAATTCGGATATCAAGAGACGCGCCTAGCATATCGACCCTCGAATCAGCGAGCAAGGAGGCGGTCGCTGAGACCCTGCTGCTACTTCACTTGAGCGAGTCGGTGGTGATCGTCGAGTACATCGAAACGGTGGTCCCCGTCATCTACGCGATCTACATGGCTATTCTGTACCACCTGCCGAATGCCAAGTACTACAAGGACATGCAGGGCTTTACGGACGAGAGGCTGCATGGCGTGGTGACCAACATCCTACTCTACGCACTCATGGAGCTCCTGAGTCTTGTCTATGTGCACTATATGCTCAAGCGTCGCTTTGGGATCTCTATATTCTACCAGCTCGCATTCGCGCTGGAGAGCGAGTGGCCGATCTACCAGGCCGAGTTCATGGTCTGGATTATCGTCGTGTTCCAGTTCCTGCTCGTCCACAGCGGTACAAGCTCTTGCTCTTCTACTCATATTGATGTTGTGTCGGGTGAATGAGGCTAACACACCTTGCTGCTGGTGACATCGATGACAACGGCAGGCGCTGACTTCACTTTCCGGTTTGAGTGGGACGCTGGGAGGACCCGCGGCTCCCAATCGGCCACTCCGTAGTCGACGCGCTTGGTATATATCGAAGATACAAGTCCTAAACCCGAAGTTGCTTGCATTGTCCCCCTTCAGAGGTTTCTTTTAGATGTATTCTCTAACGGCAGTACTCTATCGTTGAAGGGTTGACACGGAAAGTCGAGAAGCTGCAAGCGGGTTTAACGGTTACTGACCCACCAGTGAGTGGAGTGATGTCAAGTGCCAACCCGGCGTGGTCCTCATCCCAAATCAAATCAACTACACGCACTCGTCTCACAGTTTTCGATTGACAGAATGTTAGCCCGGACGTTTCGACGGCAGACACACTGCGGACCTGGGCGCCAAAAGAGAGCGCGTATTGATATAAATATCGTCTTCCGAGGCAAGTTCCCTCAAATGTCCTTTCAAACTCTCCTTACTCGCCAAAACGGAAGCATCCACGACAGCAAGCCCTTGGTTCTACCTTTTTTCCGAAGCAAGATATCCGCCAGACGCAGCTGTCATCCAGCCTCAGCGCAGCGAAGGATGTACTCGGCGAACCGGCTGCTTGCACTCCGCGCATACTGCCAATCAGCTTCACGAGTGCGTGTCTTCCTAGTGCCTCTACTCTTTTGCATGCCAGCACTGCTCATTATAACCGTCTTCGACGCAGTCCCGCTCCGAGAACCAGAGAGCGGCTGGCGTGCGAATGGGGTCTACTGGATTCGTCTTAGCGTCGGAGCGATACTCATTTGCGGCGCGATCCTGATGCAAGTCCAAGCTGTGATCCCCGAGATCGTCTTCACAACAACTCAGCTTGTCGTGATTTGTACGACTAGCTGCATCGCACACACTGGAACGCTGATGCTGCTCGCCGCGTACTGGAAGTTCCCGGTCCCGTTCACATACACTACTGCCGGTGTGCCTCTGATGGTAACCATTAACATCCTCGTCGTTATCGCACTTGGCACAGGCGACCGAACGAGATTGAAGAAGTTCGTCCAGTTCTCGAACACGCTCAGCATTCAAAGCGCGATGCTGTTGGCGTATCCAGCGTACAACGCGGTGTTCAGCTCGTTCGAGGGCAATGCGCGACTGCCGTTTGTATTGCTGCTTCCGTTGATCAAGTACACTCTCAAGAAGGTCACCATGAAGGTGACGCAGAATTTTGACGACCTGATCACCCCACTGACATCGAGCGTCGACGTCTTTGATGCGCTCTACATGACCAAATGCGTGCAATCTGTGGGTACGCTTGCTGTCGGTTGCGCGATCATCCTGGTCGACATGGTGCAGAATTACGTGGTAATCCGGCGCCTCGACCAACAAACAAGAACGCTCAAAGTGGTGAAAATGTCTACGGAAGTCCGAGAGAGCAGCCAGAGTTCGTCAGACTTACTGGCATGGGCGGCAGAGATCCTGACCAAGACTGAGAACTCTCAGTGGCTTACCTTCCAGCCACGCGAGGCTTACATTATGTCATCTCGGCCTCAGCAGGCGCTCACTTGGGTTCAGTCTATTCTGTCGCAATACATTTTTCCCAGCGCGACATTAACTCGGGCTGTTACTCCGATCACACCGGTGCCAAAGCGCAAAGGAGGGCTTGCCAATGACAAGTTAGCCGCCGAGTCAGCAAACAAGCAGACAGTCGTAGAGACTGCAAAGCTGCTGCGTTCAAGCGAAGAGGTGGTGATCGTCGAGTACATCGAAACGGTGGTCCCCGTCATCTACGCGATCTACATGGCTATTCTGTACCACCTGCCGAATGCCAAGTACTACAAGGACATGCAGGGCTTTACGGACG
>JAASGO010000432.1:0-24202 GCA_023334245.1 Globisporangium cederbergense
CACACTCGAGTTGCCGCTCAACATGCGCAACCGCGTGGCATTGCCAGCTCCCGAGGTCCAAGTCGGCACGTACACGGCAACGAACGCGCTCGAGAGCTTTGCGCTGGAGGGCGTCAATATGGACTCGGTGCGCTTCTGGGATCTCGCACGCAAGTCCAAGGACGAGCTCGCTGCGCTGATGCGTAACGTCATGCTGTCGATGCCGTACCTGTTTTTAGACAACCACATGACGTCTAATACCAAGCCGTCGTTCTTCAACGGACTGCGGGTACCACACTCCATCACGTCGGATATCGACGTCTCGAACATCGGCAAGTACGGCTACGAGACCAAGCACGCGTTCCAAACTGAAGGCGACAAGCTCGAGGACTTGGTCGTCGACTGCGTCCACGTGAGCAACTCGATTCCGCAGATTGGCTCGGCCGCGGCGATTTACATCGCATCGACCGACAAGCTCAGCTACGGCTTCATGCATAAGTACGAAGACGCCAAGGGCAAGCAGCTGTTCAACGCCATGGTCGCGAGTATCGAGCATATTGGTCGCGTCAGCAGCGATGAGACCATGATCGACGTCGTCGACACTGTCGAGCGGGCTCTGTGATCCTGCTATCAATGCTCGCAAGCATCGAAAGTTATGTGTTCATGGCTCGCGCCAATTCTTGTAGCAGAGGAAGTCTCCATCGAAGAGACGTGCTGGTTATTAAGTAGCCCAACTTCCTAAATGGGGTGGGATATTGCACGTAGAACTTTGAAATAAGTAGAGGACATTTACCTTGAAGTATCCCAGTTGTCGTCCGGAAGTTTCTCTGTTTTCGGAGGTGTCATAGGATTTAGCAGCTTTCGAGCTACAAACTCTGAAGCTCTCAGAAGAAGATTTTGGTACATGTTGAGGGATACTCGGAAGATCTACTAAGGTGCTCGGCTTACTTGTTGGATGCGAGTGTGCATCCACTTTGCAGGCAGACCTCCAATGAGCGACTCGTTGATCTGAATAAGCAAACGATACTCATCTCAAGAACGTGAAGCATTGTCCTGCCACGCGAGCTCGGTGGAACGCAAGTTGCAACAGTAAGGAGACGTACTACTGTGCACGAGTAGGAGCTGAAAGATTGTAAAACATTGATGGACATCACGAACTCGGTGGTCTCGTACACTCGCGACTCGCTTTGCAGAGGCATTGCATGTCATATACTTTATCAATGAAGTATTACGTGGATGCTCAAAATACACTTGTGTAAATTACTATAAATATTATAGTATATATGGTGAAACATGATAGATCTGGTATAATTAGATAGAAGAATGTTTTTGTATGTCTATTATAAGAATAGTATCGTATTAGAGGCGTAATACTGCTATTATCTGAAAATGACGTCTTGCTCTGAAATGACAAAGCCGGATCAAAAGCAAAACGAGCTGTCTGAAACAAAGCAAAGCAAAGCGACAGCGCAGGGGGGAAGATGCCGATCATCACGTTCGTCGCGCGCGTCTCCGACGGCATGCTGCTGGTGCGTCTCTGTGTTTGAGTGTGTGATTAACATGCATGCGTGTATGTGGAGCTCTCACTAAGGAGCTGCTGCAATGCTCTGCTCGCGCGTTTGACAACACAAGATACAATCTGCGACGGGTTGAAGTCGACAAGAGACTGACACGTGTGCTGTTGTGAATAATGCGATCAGGTGGCGTCCATGGAGAGCATCGGTGATGCGAATGGCAACCTAGACACGTACAAGCAACAGGTGCGCTTTGCCTGTCTAGTAGTGTGTGCTGTACTTCGGAGGGTTGTGGTGCGGTGTGGCAGGACGATGCTCACCTGCGGGTGTCGTTATATTATCTATGCGGGTGGGTTGCTGTGTTAACATTACAGGGCAAGCAGGTGATGAAGAAGCTCGACCAGCGATCGCCAGCCAAGTGCAGCATCGAGTCTGGCTCCTATACGTTCCAGTATGTGTCTCGCTTGCAAATGGGTCGCTTGGTCCTGTTGGGTTCATTGTACAGGGGGGGATGGCCTAGTGCAGTTATTGACTTGTTTGTCTCTATTCTATTGTATACGTGTAGCTACTTAATACAGGAGGGCGTGTGCTACCTGACGCTGTCGGACCGCAGCTTCCCGAAGCGCCTCGCCTTCCTATACCTGGAGGAGATCCACGCGGGCTTCGTGGAAGAGCTGGAGCGCGACTACGGCGGCAACTGGCGCGACATCGTCACGACCGTTGCGCGTCCGTACGCGTTCATCAAATTTGGTACGCCTTGTGTTGACGTGTGCTACAGAATCGTTTATAAGAACGTGACGACACTAACAGTGTTTGTGATTTGCAGACAAGTTCATCCAAAAGAAGCGGAAAGAGTACACGGACCCGAACTCGTCGCAGAACATGCACCGCCTGAACGACGACCTGGCCGACATCCACAACATCATGCGCAAGAACATCCAGGAAGTGCTCAACCGTGGCGAGCGCGTCGAGCGTGAGTTTTCTCTTGCGCTGGTGCGTTTTATCCCTGTATGAGATGCTAACAGTTTGCCTCTTGTATACATCAGACGTGTCGCGCATCTCGTCAAACCTGGCAGACCGCTCGAAGGACCTCAAGTGGGGCGCAAAGAAGCTGCGTATGCAGGCGATCTACCGCCAGTACGGCCCCATCGTCGCCATCGCGCTCTTCGTCCTCCTCGTTATTTACATCAAGTTCTTTTGAGAGAAGGTAGACTGGTAGGCAGATAGGCCGGCAGACATGCAGGTTGTCAACGACAAGCGACGCGAATATATACGCTGGTGTTGCTGCATGCAGCTCTTGACATGTACCTCGAAACAGCAGAAAACGGCCTTTTGACCCTTTTTCGAAGCGAATTCTGTCAAGTAAAACCTTTCCAAAATGGTCAGCAAAAGCCCCCAAATGTAACTATACCATGCGTGATCCAGAGTCAGAGTCAGCAAGCAGCCCAGTTGAATATCGACGAGGAGGAAGAGCTCAAGAGCGATGGCGACGCCGGCCGACGCTGCTGCTGTGGCGCCCGTGGACGCCCCCGGCCTGAACATCCCGGCGGCGCGACCCACGGCCCCCACCCACGCGTTCTTCGCGACTGGCGCGAATGCCGGCGCGGGCAGCGCAGTGCTCTATGCCGCGACCGCAGACCCGCACGCGGCCAGGGCGACGCACGAGGACCAGACGACGGCGCTCGTGGTCACGTGCTCCGTGATGCTGTCCGTGGCGCTACTGCTGCGCATCGCGGCGCGCCACATGCAGCGCAGCAAGCATAAGTCGCGGCGCGTGTGTGGCGGGCGGTTCCACTTCAAGACAGTGCTGCACGCGCTCGACGTGAGCGTGTACATCGTGCTCTGGTACGCGATCAGCATCGGTATGACGCTCTTCAACAAGTGGTTCCTGCGCGTGTGGGCTGACGGTGGCTACCCGTTCTCAACGACCATGACGTGCATCAATATGTTCATCAAGTGCCTGCTCTCGCGCCTCGTAAATGCCTGCAGCAGCAGTGCGTCGATCGCCGGCGCGCTCACGTCACGCACGTACTGGCGGCTCGCCGTGCCCATCGGCCTCTGCACTGCGCTCGACATCATGCTCTCGAACCTCTCGTTCTTCTACATCACCGTCACGTTCTACACGATCGTCAAGTCGGGCGGCAACGTCTGGTACGTCGTCATGCTATCGCAATGCTTGCCTGTCGTGACTACGGTGTGAACCTTACTTGATGCGCTTTGACTATCGTTAGGAACCTGCTGTTCTCAATCTGTCTGGGCCACCAACGGCCGTCGTACTCGCTCTTCGTGGTGATCTTGCTCATCTCGTCTGGCATCGCGCTCGCGAGCTATGGCTCGACGCAGTTTGTGCTGCACGGCTTCGTGCTCGTGCTCGCGGCCTCGATCATCGGCACGCTGCGCTGGGTGCTCACGCAGTCGCTGCTCAAGGAGATGGACGAGTCAGCGAACCGCATCCTCGCGGTCGTGTACTATATCTCGCCGGCCAGTGCGCTGGGGCTACTGCCCATCGCGCTCTTCTCCGAAGGAAGGCAGATGCTCACATCTAAGTTTGTGCTCGAGCCGCACCTGCTTGTGGCGTCCATGGGCTTCATCTTCGTCAGCGGCTGCCTGGCTTTCGTGCTCATCTTCGTCGAGATTCTGCTTGTGAAGAAGACGTCGGCGCTCTCGCTGGGCATTGCGGGCAGCCTCAAGGACGTCACGCAGGTCATGCTCGCCGTGTTCATCTTTGGCGACCGCCTCATCCCGCTCAACGTCCTTGGGCTCGTGGTCGCGACGAGCGGCATGCTTTTCTACACGTTCCTGAAACACGCTGCCGTGGACATGGAGCACGAGACCGAGATGACCAAGTACACGCGCGTGGCGACCAGTGAGTCGCTCAATGATGAGGATGATGATGACCTGGAGAAAGAGCTAGAAGACGGGGATGATGGGGTTGGTGCACAGCGGTATCTTAACAATGGCAGCGCTGTTATCCCTGGAGGCGGCGAAAAATACCGCATGCACGAGATCCAGGTGATCGACATGGACGAGCACAAGAACCCGAAGCTCGCGTCATCCTCCTCAGCATCGTCATCATCCAAGAGGGAAGACAAGCTCGTGCGCAGAGAGAGCAAGGAGTACCACAACAACCAGGTGCTCAAAGCCAACAGCAGTGGTAGTGGCATGCACGTATAGAGAAATAACTGTAATAGAGTCTTGGATACAAACTCACACTCACACTCATGTTCACGATAGTCGTTCAAGCATTGGATTCAAGCAGAGGGCTTTCTTCACAGCAAGTGCGGGATGTAGTCGCGCAGGAGGCCGTCGCGGCACACGGTCAGCACGCGGCCAGTTCGTGGCGCGATCGCGAGATCTCGCACGGGGTCGTACATCGGACCTGTGAGATCCGTCGACACTGTGGCGACACTGCTGCTGAGGATACTATCGGAAGACGAGAGATGGCTCCATTTGCAGCAAGCGCCGTCTCCATGCGCAGTCCAGGCGCCCAAACCAGCAGCGTCACTCTTGGTAGCTGGAAGGACAGCGATGCGGTTGATCGGCGAGGAGCTCCGAGACAGTAGCTGCAGTGGCAAGCTATGTTTTCAACATTAAGAGAGAGAAAGTCATGTGAGCAGCCAAAACGCAACTAAAGGCAAGCCTATCATGTATGCAGCGAAATGATACCTTGTATTGCGAAGGTCCCAGGTCGTGAGGATGCCGTCTTCACTACCCGTGAGCAGCACTGGCGCAGCGCCACTGGCTGTTGCACAAGAGAGGATCGGCGAACCGGTTCCTTGTATGTTCATCGCCTTCATATTGTACAGCACACGTCCAAACATTCCAGTCAGTTCGAAAAGCCCATCGACACCTATGGCACACAGATCCCAAAGCATGTCCTTACCAGTTGCCGCATGCGGATGTCGACGCCCAGCGTCTCGCCGTTCTCCAGACCAGCAAAGAGCACTTTGCCGTCGGTCTCCGATTCCAGGTCGTGTGGCTCAGGTAGGTCGTGTGGACCATTACCACCACCACCACCACCACCACCAGTCAGTGTTCTCGTGGCCGAGTCATCCAATACACTGAGACAGTGGACCGCGCTCTGCGCGTCGTTGCCCCACTTTGCGATCACCTCCTGGGTCCCGCACGACCACAGGTGGATTAGTCCATCGCTGCTGGACGCTGTCATAACCAACACATAGTTGTTAGACGACTACAACCATGTCACCGCCAGGCCATTGATACAAAGATGTGCACTCACAGAGTACGTTGCGGCCTCGGCCCAGGATCGCGATGTCTTCAATACCCCCGCGATGGCTCTTCAACACTGCAGCACACTGACCCGTGTCAGCACTCCAGATGCGCAGCGTAAAGTCCAGCGAGCCCGTCAGCAGCACTTTTGAGCTCGGGAAGAAGCGCACACGCGTCACGTCCAGCAAGTGGCCCGAAAGCACGAACGCCTCCGTGCGGTCGAGCGCGTCCCAGAGTGAGCAGAGTCCGTCGGCGCCTCCGACTGCGATGAGCTTCTCGTCGTTCGAGACGTCGACAGTATGCAGCTGACGCTTGTCACCGTTGGGTACAGTCACGCTCATAATCGCGGTCGGCGCCTGGAACACGGTGCGCACCGTCTGTTGCTCGTCACCGTCACCATTCACATGCGCGTGCACTTCAATCCAGTGGCTCTCTCGTTTGGCGATCTGCATCGAGTGTGCTTGCTGCTTATGAGATGGCACATCTTGAGACTCAAAGCGCTGGCCTACTGGCGCGTTCAGATCAAGCTTGAACTGCACTGTGGCCGTCGACTGGATCTGCACGCAGAGCTTGTCGTCGTCATCTGCTTCATCATTTCCATCCTGTTTAGCATTGCTGTAGCTCTGGTCGGCCCCCTCGAGGCGCACGCTGCGCCCATAGACGTCGAGCCAGCAGTGCTCGTCTTCACTGGCATCCGAGCCGTCGAGAACGGCAGCTGTCAGCTCCTGCCAGTCCGGCTGGATCTGCATGTAGTGCTGCTGTTCTTGCGCCATCTCGTCTTCGCCTTTCTTTCGAATGAAAAGCTAGTCGATCGGAAGATACTTTGGCATTACCGTAATAGCCTACTTATACCTGACTCAGGCTTATATTCGACACCTCATTTTAACCAATAAGGTATACTCTTGCGCTTCCTTCTCAAAAAAACTACGAAAGTGAAAACCGGTTTCAAGCAGCAAATAACATGCCGGCTAAGTACGATTCTATTAAGTCCGTATTTGCTGATAGACAAAAAGATCCATCGACGAAAAGCCACACAGGCGGATCGATGGAAGGATGCACTCACTGATTTGTGGTCATTGCAACAACACCCATAGTGCTGCAGAAGCCCCCGAGCAGCGCTTATCCTGACAACCCTTCGGTGCTAGCTGCTGCTACGGAATTGCTCACTGTACGACTGACCGCTTGCTGCGCGTGTGTGTGGACGTGGTGATAGCGTGATGGAGCCGAGTCGTTTGAAAGCCGTGGCCATGGCGTCATACTTCCGATCCGCTATCACTGGAAGCACTGGTAGCCGCAAGAAGGCGAGTGGTGGCATGGAGAAAGCAGTGGCGGAGGTACCGATCGACGATACTGCTGCTGCCACGGTGGCGGTCACTACTTCTGAAGGTGTTAGTGTGTGCTGCACAGGTGATGGCGTGGAAAAGTCGAGCGCAGCGCAGCACGACCGCATCGAAGATGAGGCAGAGCCTTTTGCTCCTGGAGACAACGAAGCTCAAACGAGTGGCTGCCTTAGTGTATGCGGTGCTGATCCCGGGAACGCATCCTGTAGCGCTCACAGCAAGTTGCCGAACGAGCTGCACAAAGTGCTAGAAGATAGCCTTGCGGACACAAGAAACTATGAAGTTACGTACGAGCATGTACCTGACGACGATGATGACGATGACGATGACGAAGGGGATCATAACACTTGCCCTGGTCGGTGCCATCACCACCACCACGACAGTAACAGCAACAGCGACGACACTAGCACGAGCGCGGCCTGCGACAAGAAATTGCGGCTGCAGTTTATCGATGTGCTGCTGCAAGCCGACTCGCACGGCCTCGGCCTCAACATCCAAGTCGTCGAGAGGAGCTCAGTGGCTACTTGCTCCGGGGGTGCATCACTCATCGTTGCCTCGTTTCGGCGTCTGCATCCACGCGACGTTGGTCCAGCCGAGGCGACGCGACAGATCCAGCAGGGCGACTTCCTCTACTCAGTCGACGGCGAAGTGATGCGCGACCTGCAGCATTTGCACTCGACTCTGCAGCACAAGCGCACTGGAAGCAGTCGCGATGACGATGCGCCTTTTGTGCTGCTGCGCTTCCTGCGTCATGTGAGCTTGGTGAATGAGAGCGACTCGGCGTCAACGTCGTCCCTCACGACCGAGGAAGAGGAAGAACAGCAGATCGAGCCGAAGCGAAGTGACAGAAGCATCAGCGCAAGTCCACGGAAACGAGACGTGTCTCATGATGCTTTTGAGCACTGGCTTGAGAACAAGCACCAAGTCGCAATACTCGTTCGCGAACTTGCGACGAAGAACCAGAAGCTACAGGAGGAGCTGGTTTCGTCCAAGTTGAAGCTCGCCGAGCAGAGCATCCAACTCGAGCAGCTGTACGTGCTGTACACCAAGACCCAGTTGGACAACTCACCTGCATTCGCGATCTCAAAGAGCCTGCGGCCGTTTGCGCGACGATCGAGCGTCTCCGTAGCGAGCGAGAAGTATGGCATGAGCTCTCCACTCGGCGTCGTGAGGAAGTCAACTGCGTCCTCTACAAAGCTGCATTGCGAGATTGAGTTTGCGGTTCAAGCTGAGCAGGAGCGACTGCGAAAGCATTACCAGCTGCAGGCAGACATAGAGAAGCGGCAGGTAGCTGCGTGTCACCAACAGGAGCTGCAGACACTGAAGGAGACGATGGAGAAGAAGCTCAGCATGCTCGAGGTGGGCTACCGCGAAGCTCTGAAGCAGCAGCAGGAGGCGCGAGCGAGTAACAGCATCGAGACGTGCTCGTGCGGGACGTGGATGCGGCTTCAGCAGGAACTCTATATTCACCAGTCACTCGATCATGATGGCGAACAGGAAAGCGCAGAGTGTCTGGTATGTAACTTACTCACTGATGCGAAGTGGACGTCCACTTGCTCCCCGAACGACAGGATCAAAGACGAGAGCTCGAGCTCAAGCTCTAGAAAGATGCAGAGGGTGCTGGATGTGCTTCACGAGTACGATCTCCTAAAGCAGAAACGCACACAGAGTCTTGATGATACTGCTGGAAAGCCGACTCAACGTGTACGAGATGACCTGCTGCAGCCGTGACGCAACCAACGAACTCAGACAAATCGTCAATGCAGTAAACAGCAATTCACGTTCTTCTTACTCCATGCTTCATGCTTTTTCAGAATTGCAAATGCGCTCGGTCGTCTTTCTTCGCCGGCAGCAACTTTCCACGCCAAATACACACGCACGCACGCATGCATGGCAGACCAGCAAACTCAGCTGGTGGCACACTCTTGGACAGCCTCTCTGCCAGCAGGCTGGAAGACTACTCGAAGCACGTCTGGGTCCGCACCGCCAAAGTAGAAGCTCCAATTGTTGCTCGACATCTTGCTCTGATTCTCGCTCATCATCTCGTCCAGTTCGTCTTCAGTTGGGGTGATGTCTCGGTCTCCAGTCGGATTCCAGAGCCGAATCACATCTTCGATGCCACTCGTCGCCAGGCACGAATCGAACGGGTGGGGGCGCACACAGTTCAGAATCGATTCGTCGGCGACAATCGCGTTCACCAGCTTGCCAGTCACTTTGTTCCAGATGTACGCTCTCCCATCGTCACTCCCCGCTACAATGAAAGCGTCGTTGTTTCCAAAAAACGCTGCTTCCTTGATGTCCGTCTCGGTGTTGCAGTATCCGATGTAGCGACGCACGATATCGCAGTTGACCTCCTTCCCCTGCAAGTGGTTGGATTCCCAGAACTTATCCTCCGTGTGGTGGTCCGTAGTTTCCGGGTTGTGAGAGGATTCGTCCGGCTCATCGCTGTCGCTCTTTTCAGAGTCATCCTCATCCTCCTTATCCTCTTCATCGTCATCATCGTGTCCAGATGATTGATTCTCAGAGGGTGACGACACTCGAGCTGCGTGGGCTTCCTCGTCTTCACTCTCATCCGACTCGGCGTCACTATCCTGGTGCGGCGGAGTTCCCGCATAACTCCTGCGCGCATTGTTATTTGGAGCTGGGGGTTGCAGATAGCGGCGAACGTCCAACGCGAACTCTGGGTACTTCGACACGTATTCTTTCGACACAAAGCGAGCGTGCTCTGTCTTCTTCTCCGCGTGGAGGGCCTTGATGTACGTCAGCTCGACCTCACTATCGTCGCCACCGACCTCAAGCGCTTTCTTGCAGTAGGCAGTCGCGAGATAGTAGTCAGCACTCCAGGCTCGTCCGAGATACGCCTTTGCACAATTGTGGTACAGGTCTTTGTGAAATGAAGGCGACAACACCGGCAGTGAGTTTGCACTGCACGCCTTGGAGAAATACTTCAGCGCTCGAATGTAGTTGCGTGCCAGCAGCGCCACCAGTCCCTTGGAATGAAGTTCTTTCACTTCGTGAGCTCGGATCGGAAGAGGTCTGGTGGATTCGTCCATGTGCAAACCGTTGGTCCAAGCGGGCACTTGCGATTCGGCTGGACCGTCTCGCTTTTCGAACTTGGTGACTGGGTTTGCCCCACCGTTGACGCTGAACAGGTAGATGTGGTCGTTGTGGTAATTTGCCAGAATCTCGGACCCGTCGTTGCTGAACTGAATGCTTGTGCCGTGAGCTTCGTCGTGCTTGAGTTTTGTGCTCCGGTCACAAAAGGTATTCAAGTGCAAGTGCGGCGGCGCAAACACGCCGACAGGAATCGTGGCGCCGATGCTCGTTTCGGGTCTCGAACGGAGCTGCTGGATCCTCAGCATTCGGTGATCGAACAAACGTGTGTAGTAGTCACCGCACGCCAGCACAAACTTCGTTGGATCCAGTGGATGAGTTGCCATGCCCATGCCTCGCAGTAGTTTCCCTCTTCTGTCGCGACCAAGTCGAACCAGCACGCCCGATGTGTCGTGGGTTTCTCCGCGTCCGTCGATCTTTGGTAAAGCCCGCACGTCAAACTGGTACACCAATCCGTCTTCAGCAACGCTCCAAAACACTTTTGGAACACCCCAAGAAGTGCCGATGTCTTTCACACGACCACCGTGGACGCGGAACAACTTTGTCGCATCAGCGCGGAACGGCGCGTAGTGGATTCGCACGTCGTAGTCCGCCGCAGCTGCACACGTTGAGCAAAAAAAGCAAAGCGCGCACGTTATCGCGATTAGGAGTACATTGCACTACTTACAGTCATGATAAAGCTGCATGAACAAGCACCCACCTGACGCGATGATATGGTCGTTGGTCTCCGGCACAAAGCACACGGCAAAGATATTCCCCGTGTGGCCCGTTTGGATCGCCTCTCGCTTCTTCCGCGTCGCGTAGTCCCACACGATCACCTGATGGTCGTCCGAACCCGACGCAAGCAAGCTCCCATTGCGGTTCCAGCGCAGGTGGTTCACGCAGCCGCGATGGCCTTCGAGCACGGACTCGCACGCGAGGCGCGTGACGAAACTCGCGTGGCCCTGGAGCGCGCCGTCGATCGCGAGGCCGCTACCACGCAGCTCGCGCTCGGCAAGCAGTTTAGAGATGCCGAGCGAGTCGAGCGATTCCCTCGAGAGCTCGTGCGGTGCGTGCGTGGCAGCGTTGACAGCGGCGGTCGTCGTCATCCCGATCTCGTCCGTCTTGCTGCCCGTCGTTGTTGCTGGGCTGTTCTTCTTCGTCGAGCTTCAACCTGTGCTCGCCTCGCCCACGCAGTGAAGGTCTGCATGCAAAGACAAAGCTTGGTTGCAAAATCGAGCGCTTGCCGGTTGCAGTTTAAGGGTCAGAAGGTAAAGTAGCGTGCTGAGCTTATTACTGGCCCCATAAATTTGATTGCTTCCGAAAATCAATGCAATCTGAAAGGAAGGTGGCGACACTTTCTGCGGGCGAGCAAGCGGGGAGGAGGCTCGGCTTGGCACACTCTCTGCGTGCATAGATGACTCGCACGTCTCGCTTCCAGAATGGCAACAGGTGGCACGTGATCCGCATGGGGCGATGGACGCTCTCGGAGCTGTTCAAGTATAGCGGCGCGCTCGTGATGGGCGTGCTCTTCGTGTGGAACCTGTCGATGCTCTCGTCCTATGTGCGACCCGAAACCGGCCACGCCGCGAGCATGCTGCGCACGCAGGTCGACGAAGCGCCACTCGTATCATCCTCACCTGGGCGGCCGTGGTTCCTCAACCCACAAGTGTACGAGCGCGAGGTAACGTGCGATCACGAAGATGAACAAGCGAGCAAATGCGGCTACACGCACGTGATGCTAACACGGTGTTTTCATTGGGTTGGTTGTCTATAGGACGGGTGCGATTTCTCTGCTGCGGTGGCAGCTCTTCGCCCGGAAGAGCTGGAGATCAATTGTGACAATGTCGGCCAACTGGAACTTGGAGATTTCCTCGGACAGGGCTTCTGGCGAGAGGTGTATCACGCCAAATGGAAAGGTAATGCGACAGAGCGTACGTGTGTTTACGATAAGCGTGTAGCTCACTGTTTGACCGTCGCTTGTGCGCATTCATAGGTCGAGAAGTTGCGGTGAAGGTCGTGAAGGAGCATCTGATGAACCGTTCGGACATTGTGACGCGCCACGTCGAAGAGGTCGCCGCGATCTTTCCCGTGCGCAATGCCCCGAACATCGTGTCGCTCGTCGGATGGTGTAACACGACAGTAGTGGTAGACTTTGTGCCGCAGAAGCTCGACGAGATGTTGTACGAGTCAAAGGAAGCGATCCCAGTGCGTCGTGCGTTGGAACTCGCGCTTGATGCCGCCCGTGGACTCGCACAGCTACACAGTGCTGCGGGTGGACCTTTCGCGCACACGGATATCCAGGCGCGTCAGTTCCTCGTGGACACGGAGGGCAAGCTCTATTTGAACGACTTTAACCGGATCAAGTACGCTGGTCTGCGTCTCGCCAATGGGAAGCCCACGGAGGAGAAGTGCACATTCTCAACGGGGGTAGCCAAGGGCAAGTGGCGGTCTCCTGAGGAGTACGAGTACGCCGAGCTGGATGAGAAGCTGGACGTGTACAGCTTGTCGCTCGTGCTCTGGTCGCTGCGCTCAAGAGTCAAGCCGTACGCTGACCTCTCGCGAGAGAAAGTGTACAAGTTGGTCCCAAAGGGGCACCGGCCGCCAGTGGCAGCCATGGCCGGATTCCCAGTCGCAATGCAAGACTTGATCCAGCGAGCGTGGAGTCGCGACCCGGTGAATCGCCCCAGTGCCGCCGAGCTTGCGACCAGCATAGAGAAGATCCTCGCTCAGTATGAGTTCGACATCTAAGATCGAGATGGCTTGCAAGGCTTTGACCTTGGCATCCGAGTTCTCAAGATAAGAAGGAACAAGTTCAAGTATGCTGTTGCGATTGAGGTGGAATAAAAAATAGGATATGGTTGATATTAAGGTTCGTGTCTGGTTCTGACTAAAGAATTTATGCTAAGAGAGGGTCTTCCTCGAACTCGCCGAGCCACCACTGCACTTTGTTCTTGGCGCGGCAGTAGTTGGTGACTGCCGGTGGGCCAACGCGCGTGCGGCATAGTGGGCAGTGGAACTGGAAGAGCAGCCACTCGAAGACGCACTCGCGATGGAACGCGTGGTTGCACGGAAGCACCACGACGGCGCTGGCGTGGTCCGAGGCGGAGCTGTGGCGCGAGCCTTCCGACGAGCTTTCTGTGAGATCGTCATCATTGTTGTTGCAGCGACAGCTGCTGCTGTGGTGGTCGTCCATGTCGACGTCCTCGAGGCAGATCATGCACTGTTGAGCACAGTCCGCATCGAACGAGCGCTGGTGATAGTCACTGGAGGAAGTTGGCGTGCTGGAGAACGACGACAAGTGCTTAAGACTGGTCTGGTAGTTGTCCACGTAGATCTGCAGCAGCGAGCGGCGGTCCTGCTCGTCCTCGACACCGAGGAACTCAAAGAGGTGCATTGGGAGGTTGTGGCGCGCGTCGGCGCACTTCATGGCGCTGCCTGGGAGCAGCACGCATCGCAGCAGGTGGAGCAGTACGTTCTCGAGCTTCTCCTGACGGTCGTGGATCGCACGCTGCGAGGTCGAGAAGAGCATGCGCTTCTTTGGGAAGCACGTGTTGATGTAGTCCCGGATGGCCTGGCACGAGCCACTGCACTTCTGCGAGTCACAGGTGAGCACCTCCTGGACCGTGTTTTTGAATGCGGAGAACTCCGAGTAGCGGTACGAGATCGTCCACGACTTCTTGGACAGCACGCTCGACATCGTGCAGTGGTACACGGCGTGGCCATCGACGATGGACGCCGAGGTGACGTGTACGTCGAGAGGCAGCGCCTGGCGCGGGCACTCGCTGAGGGTCTTCATGGAGAGGCCCTTCATCGGCATGGCGCTTTCACTTGTGCGGCGAGGGTCAACTGTGCCTGGTGGGCAGCGACGGCGTGGAGGGGAGATAAACGCGCCGAAGTTCATTGTTGCTGGGTAGTTCTTGGTGGTGAAGCTGGGGATGCAACCGTTGGGATCGATATCGCCGGGTCGCTCTGAGGCTTTCAAGGTTTGGATCTGACCGGCAGTCGGCAAGTTTGAGAATGAGCTCTAGGGTGGTGGGGAAACAAGAGCGATCGATCCGCGGCCACAGATTCGCTCGCCTGCGCCGCCCCGCCGCTGTCTGCTTGGTGTGCGTTCGGTCACAGCGTCTCTGTCTCTCATCAGTCAGCCAGCCAGCCACAGGAGCGTTCTTGCTGGTCATCCGGTCTGAATCATTCATCACACAAGTCCGGTTGTGAAGCGCATGAGACAGTTGGTCTGTTCGTGTGTCGCTTCACCCAAGCAGCATTTCTGACCTGCGTACCTACCAAATTCGTTCTCAGAGGAGAGCGCTGATCGCACTCCGAAAACGGGAGACAGTGCGTCACCGCTCCGTGATTGGCTAGATGCTTTTCTCTATCCAATCAATGAGTAGTGACGCGTTATACGTCATTTTGACCAAAGTGTCGACGGTGCGTCGTCACACCAATCAAAACACGGCAGCACTTCATCAGCCAATAGTCGACGACTAGATTGAGTCAAAGCTCATGGATTGGATACCGGATACGCGTCACGCGAGTCAGTTTATCTACACTTTTGTACAGCTACCGCTCGTTTGGTTTGTATCAGGAGAAGTGAATGTGCGCGCAAGTGGCTTGTCTACGTTTTGCTGCCCTTTGCATTTCACTTGCCCACGTTCGTTTGCCGCCACCAGTCAGTCAGCGAAAATGAGCCGTTGTCCGAGGCCTATTGGCAGAGCGAGCGAGCGAGCGCGAGTGTGTTGGGTGGGATGATCGGAGGAAAGCGAGTGGGCTATTGATGTGGCATAGGACTGGACGGAGAGACGCTACTGACCATCAGCATGTATGCGTGCACCGCATCGATCCGCTCGCACGCGTCAGCCAGCGAACGCGTTCATCAGCGCATCGAGTGGCTCATCTCCTCTGAATCTGCCATGGCACGAGCAAGCCAGTGATAGCGGTCTCTTGACGAGTGGAAAATGGTAGAAGAAAATGAAGCCATTGTGGCGCCTAAACTTCCTGCTCTTGTTCTTTGACCCTCTCTCGCATGCATTCATGCGTGCTTTGCTTGTCGCGGTAAGCGCGGAATTCTCTAGGTGATGGACGCAACAAAAGCAGATTTACTGGCAGTGCTGCTTGGACGAGAGGGATGGGAACCAAGGTCGGATACTCGCAAACTGGTGGACGAGAAGCTCGAAGGAGGCTTGCTCGACTGATGCGTTTCTAAGAAAGAGGGATGCGCCGTCTGAAACTTCAGGAATCAGAGTGCATTTTGCTGTCACAACGTGTGCACACGCACATTTCACATTTTGCCTCGCGTCCGTTTCGTTCAAACATTTTGAATCAAAGATCGTTCATTTCTTCGTATCGCATTCATGCGTTCGTGCGTCTTTTGTATTATTTGTCGCAGAGCACGCTAAACAAGAAGCACCATGCGTTCACATGTCAAATGCCATGCGCTGAGCCAGTAACAGTGTACGCATGCAATCGCGTCATATGCGTGCGCTGCGATCGTGTCACCTTTTGCTTTTTTGTATGGTTATCCGCGTCCAGCTGATGGAAAAGATTCAAGATCCTATGAAAGATCAGCTGCCGTCATTGATTGGCGGACGCGACCGCGCTGGCAAAAAAATGCGACGTGGCAGCCAGCCAGTACAGTTTGTAGCCAGATGGCGGGTGCTCACTCAGGCGACGTGGCAATAGGGAATGGCGAGCGGACGCTCATGGCTGTGTCTCGTGAAACCCAAGCAGCAAAGAAGCGCTTGTGTTTGTCTGTCTCTGGCTGGCCTTTTGCCGCTTTGCGAGCGGCTCGCTCGCTCGCTTACTTGCCTAATGATGCGTACCTCCTAGCGAATGAGCGCGCAGCAAAGGGCGACGTCACACACTAGCAGTATTTGCTGCACGAGCACCAGTCGCTCCGCTCTCGCTTGCCATCCAGACGCAGATTGACCTCGAATGCGGTCGCCATCTCGCCAGTATCGCGCAACTTCGCGCGTACTTGCTGCACTGCGCAAGTGATCAACAACAGCGTGCGCCTTACGACGAGCGCCCTGAGCAAATCTTTCCCGCCAGCCTCTAGCTGGCAGACAGCGCGACAGACGCACAAGCGATCAACAGATATTTTCTACAAAGTGCCCAGGGCATTGTCTGGCTTATCAATTTTTTGCATTACCTTCTAGCTGGCTGACAACACGACAGGCAATAGACAATCCATTGTCTCGCATATCTACCCACGGTTTCTTCAGCACACTTCTGCGCATTTGCCTGTACGAAAGGCGCTTCGCTGCTCGCGCTGCTAGGCCTTTCACTGCGATCCTCAAAATGCCGCGTGTCCTTGGCAGAGCGCGATGCCTGTGTGCATCTCCATGTCGGGACACGACTGACGTTATCCAAAATACCCACAATAGTGACGTGGTGACAATGGCGAGGTTCTTCAAATAGTGCCATAGCGACAGATTGAAAAAGGCACATGAGATCGACAGCAGCGTTTGGGCTTGCTTGGTTATTTCATTCTACCTGTGCGATGGATTAGCTGTAAGGGTAGCACGTATGTTGCTATCAGCTCTCTTCTCTTCTTAGCAGAGCACGATGCCGATGGAACTGGGCGCCATGCGCGGGCAACGCCAGTTGTACAAGTAGTACTGCAGCTCGCCGCTGCCCGTGCCAAACTTGAGCGGCTGCAGGAACTGCTCGTTCTCCATCAAGTTGAGCGCGTTGAAGACGTCGTGCTTCTGTTCCTTGGCAACAATGAGCAGGTCCTGCATGAGCTGCTCGAGAGGAACCGAGTTCGCCACGTTGTAGAACGAATACGCGGCGTTGAGCGTGCGGTACTTAACGTTGCCGATGATCGTCGACGGTAGGTGGTAAAAGCTACAGAAGTCCGTAAGTTTGTGTGTCTGCGGGTTCTCCACCACATACGAGCTGATCACTCCTTCGCGCGGTAGCAGCCAGTGGCGCACGTCGTCTTCCTTGTACTCTGCCGTGAGACTGAACTTCTTCAGGTACGTCTCGAGCAGCACGGCCACTTGCGCGACGTCCTTCTCCTCCAAAGCGCGGAAACCTGGCGTCGACGTCTTCGTGGGTAACTTGAGCGCCTTCACGATGCCCGCGATCGTCATACGAGGCGGCAGAGGGGAGAATCCCACCTCAATGAGCTTCTTCGGGTTCAGCGATCGGTGGAAGTAGCGGCACGACGTGAGCGGCATGGGGAGCATGACACCTGCCGTGTACACGGCTTGCCAGATGTTCATAAGGTTGACCTTGCGTGTAACTTCTTTGATGAGGACCGGAGCGAGACGTTTCGTGCGCAGTTTCTTGTGCACGCACAAAAAGTTGATCTCCGCCATCTCCATCGTGTTTTCGTACACCGTCGTCTTGACCGGGATGCCGCTGATGAACGCCAGCAGCTTGTTGTTCGACTGGCTGCGCACACCAATGTGCCACTCCTTGTGGTAACCAGGAGGCGTGAGCGACCATTTCAGAAAGTTCACCGAGTAGTCGAAGCGGAACATTGAGCCGTCGTCCTCGACGTAGTTGTGCGTGAGCAGGTCGTACACCTCCTTCACCTCGTCCTCCTTGGTGAAGTCCACCTCGCACCAGACGAAGCCCGCAGGCATCGCATACGGCTCCTTTCGCACGTCGTCCACGGTCTTAGGCGCGTCGATGGCGCCGTGCTCCTGCGGGAACTCGTCGATCTTTGGCACAGGCTGCGTTTTCCAGAACTTGTAATCGCGCTGCTGCTCATCCTGCGCCTGCGGGGTGCTCACGAGGTTGAGCTGCTTGATCACGCGCAGGAACTCCTCTTGCTCCTCCACTGTGATCAGCTCGGGCTTCTCCTTACCGGCGAGCGCCGAGAGGTCGGGCGTCTTTCCTGGCGGGCTGCTCATCGTGTCGGTGCCGTGTCGTTCGTATCGATTGATCTGTGGATGGTTTTGACGTGAGGGCAAGAAAAATGGGAGGTTACCTTGCCTCGCTGATTGGCTGAAATAGCTGTCCAAGTGTAACAACTTGATTGGTTAAAAATAATAATAAAAGCTTATAATTGACTGAAAGTCAAACACTCGAGGTTTTATTTCACGAAATAACCTCACTTGACTCGATCTCTCCCTCATTTTGGCAATTTTGGCAGGCGAGAAGCGTATCTTGCGCAACACTAACAGCAAGCCATGAGCACGCCGCCGTCGTCTGGGAAGGCGGACGCTGCCGCTAAGCCAGAGCTGATCACTGTGGAAGAACAGGAGGAGTTCCTGCAGGTGCTCAAGCAGCTGAACCTCGTGAGCGCGCCTGCGGCCACACAGGCGCTCGAGAAACAGCTCGGCACGAACGAGAAGGACTTCAAGTTCTGGAAAACGCAGCCTGTGCCAAAGATCGACGAGTTCCCGCAGGAGCACGGCGCCATCGACGCGCCTAAGACCGTGGACGACGTGCGAAAGGAGCCGTATGCGATGCCTGCGGGCTTCGCATGGAGCGAGATTGACCTGGCGCAGCCGGAGCAGGCGCAAGAAGTGTACGACCTGCTCACGCACAACTACGTCGAGGACGACGACAACATGTTTCGCTTTGACTACTCGATCGAGTTCCTCAAGTGGGCGCTGACGCCTCCTGGTTACCACAAGGAGTGGCACATCGCAGTGCGCAACGAGAAGAACAACAAGCTCATGGCTTTCATCAGTGCGATCCCAGTCAAGACCCGCGTGTACACGAACACAATGGAGATGGCAGAAGTGAACTTTTTGTGTGTACACAAGAAGCTGCGCACAAAGCGCTTGGCGCCCGTGCTCATCAAGGAAGTGACGCGCAAAGTCAACTTGAAGAACATTTGGCAGGCCGTGTACACGGCGGGCGTGGTGCTGCCAATGCCTGTGGCGTCTTGCCGCTACTTTCACCGTTCGCTGAACCCGAAGAAGCTCATCGACGTCGGCTTCTCGCGCCTCCCTCCACGCATGACCATGACGCGCACGATCAAGATGTACAAGTTGCCTGAGAACCCGTCGACGCCTGGCTTCCGCCAGATGCTCAAGAAGGACGTGGCGCAGGTCACAGCGCTGCTCAAGACGTACTTGTCCAAGTTCGACCTCGTGCCGCACTACGACCAGCGAGAGCTCGCGCACTGGATGCTCCCCCGTGAAGGCGTCATCAGCTCGTACGTGGTGGAGAACCCGCAGACGCACAAGGTCACAGACTTCTGCAGCTTCTACCACCTGCCGTCCACGATCATCGGCAACACGAAGCACAAGACGCTCAACGCCGCGTACTCGTTCTACAATGTGGCGACGTCTGTGACGCTCACAGAGCTCATGCAAGACGCGCTGATCATGGCCAAGAAGACGGACTTTGACGTCTTCAATGCGCTCACACTCATGGAGAATGAGCAGTTCCTCGAAGAGCTCAAGTTCGGCGCGGGCGACGGCGACCTCATGTACTACTTGTACAACTGGCGCTGTCCGCGCATGAGCGGCGAGCGCGTGGGCATCGTGCTCTGCTAGGAAATGAGAGAGAGCCCAAGAGACACGCAATCGCATCTCATCGTACACGCATTAGGTAGACCGAGATCCCTGAGCCACACAACAAGTTGATCTCATGGTGGTCAGCCTTGTCATCATGTCACTACTATGGGGATCTCATAGTTTTGTCTCAACTTGTAAATAGAAGTTGACCACTCTTGCCGACATGTCACTATCCTGGGGTATGTTAATGTCAGCTCGGATTTTGATGTTGGTAGTCAAGTTGGAAAAAAGCGCAACCGAGCAACATGGGCAAGTCGTGTCGCGACATGGCGGAGGCGCTCCGCGACTGCATGGTGCTGGAGGAGTGCATGAGCGACGGCACGCGCACGCTTAAGCAGTGTCTCAAGCTCAAGGAGTACTCCCATGAGTGCAGGGTAAGCGGCGTATTCGCTTTCCTGACAGTTGGTAATTGACCGGTTGACTGACGGATGTGTGGTGCTGTTGTTTGCGATGACTATGGCAGGGATACCGTCAGGCGTACTTTGAGTGCAAGCGGGGTCAGCTGGACATGCGCACGCGCATCCGCGGACCGAAGGGCGGACTGACTAAGCCCGAGCCGGTCGCTAAGGCCAAGGAATAGGTGCACGAACACAGACGAAGACGGCAACGGACCATGTTACATCATGACAACAACAACTCAAGAAAGTTCCAGATATTTGTTCACGGTCATACACACCAAGCGTGCCACCAGAGAACGATCGTTATGATGATGTAAATATTCGCATTACTGCACTTGAGCGCGCATTCTAGTCAAGTGCAGGAGACGTGGCGGTAGGAACTTTGCCAGGGTCAGTAGGTTTTCGCTCACAACCGCAGGATCGCACTCGAAGAGTAGCTGCTGCAGCATCATTGTCAGCACCCAGCGCTTCTGTCCATCGATTTCGATTATAGCTTCGTTGAGCGACTCTGCGATTTCCACAAACAGCGCTGGCGCGCGAGCCCAAATGGGATGACGTGTCAACTGGAGCTTCAGGACCAACGCTGCAGTCAGAAAGCAGCTTTCGCTGTCGGTTCGCAGATCGAAGAGGGTGAAGAGCGACTTGAGTGCTGCGTAAAGTGTAACACCGCTGGACTTGGGATCTGCATAGAGCATGCGGCTCACGATCACGCCGAAGGAAACCAGGATGTGTGGGAACAGATGCGACGGCGAGTCTTCCAGGTCGCGCTCCAAGTCCAGGAGTACGAGTCGCTGCTGATTCTCTGCCAGCAATAGGAACGCTTGGTCATGTGCTTGACTCGTAGTTGTCCAGAAAGTCTCGCTTTCCGATACTGTGGTGGAGAAATGGGTCACATTGGCCCTGCACGCGCCCTGTAAGCGCTCTTTCACGTCGCCGAGGAGCTTCAGTAACTTGTTTCGCGTCGTCCAGCTCACTTGTTTCACTTGCAGTATCTCGTGCACATCGAACGTGCTGACACGGGTGCTTGTCTGGAACACCTTCAGCGCGACGCAGTGACTCAGCAAGCCCTGGAAGAATACCGGCTTGAGCAGCTTCGACCAGTGCAGACGCACGAGCACTCCGTCGGTCAGTTGCACGAATCCGCGATTGCTTTCCCTTTCTGGTGCTGTCTGGCTGTTCGCCAGCGCATGCAGCTTGGCAGCACAGAGCAATGTGAACGGTGCGAGCTCATGTGCGTGATCCCAGTAAAAATCCAGGAGGTCTTCCACACTGGTGAGTGGCGTTTGCAGCTGACGATTCTGGAGTGGGGACTCAAGCTCAGCTCGCATGGGGTCGAGCTCATGCAGCAGCTGGACGAGATTGCGCTTGAGCTCCACGTGCGTTTCCATCACCAGTGCCACATAAAGCGCATGATGCCACTGTTGCTGATGTCGCCTGTCGTCACCGTCTTCTTGTGTGCCGCTGGGCTGGAATGGTTTCTTGGTGCTGATCCATTCGAGTAGCCATGTGCGGAAGGCTGTGCTGGTGCTGGAAGCTCCCCTCTGTAACCAGATTCTCAGCATACGATCGGTTTGCAAAGGATATGCATGTTGGCAGAACTCAAACAAAGCTTCGAGCTGAGGCGCGAGAGAGCTGTGTTCAGGTAGATGCGGTACGACTGCATCCACTGCGTCCAGGAGCAAGCTGCTGGCTGGACTGGCAGCATCTTCTGTTGAAGCTGCGAGCGTGGGCTCTGGATGTGTGTGCGTCTGCGTATCAACAGACGCTTGCAGATCATGCAACGCAACTCTCCAGTGCGCTGCGGTGTCCATGGGGCGTGCTAGAAGCAGCAGCTTGAGCACTTGGTTCTTCATTTTTGGCTCGAATTTTGCGCTTTGTGTGAATGCCGCCATTTCAACTCTTTGACAATCAAGTCAAAGAACCAAGCGTGAAATGTTGCACGAAGGTCGCTCAGAGCACACCACAAGGTTTTCAATTTGCGGTCACTCCTGGACCAGAAGCAAAGGTAAAGCAACGCAACGCCATGGTGCACGACTCGCTCGACATTTGAGATGCTTGTCATGCTGCTTGCTCGTTGCAGTGCAAGCAGCCACCGGCCAATGAAGTGCTGGTTAGGAGCACTCTAGCGTGCATGTGCTTATTGATGTACCATTGCTGAATGAACACAGGACAACCCAATATGCTGCATCACCTGCGCGCTGCGCGCACCTCCAGCATCGCCAGCAGCCATGCGCAGCGGTGCTTTGCGACCGCGAAGAAGTCCGAGGGGCTGCAGGAAAAGCTCGTGGCGCTCTGCCGCCATCGCGGCTTCATCTTCCCCGGCTCGGAGATCTACGGCGGTCTTGCCAACAGCTTCGACTATGGCCCACTCGGTGCGTTGTCTGTGTGACAATGTCAGGTCTGGTACACGAATGACTCACATCCATGCCTTGCCATGCCGCTGTGGTGATGACGCGATACACAGGCACGCAGATGAAGAAGAACATTCAGGATCGCTGGTGGTACGAGTTCGTGCAGAAGCGACCCAACTGCCTCGGCCTCGACTCGTCCGTGCTCATGAACTCGGCTGGTAAGCACTACCAACAGCTCATTATCAGTTGCCAAGTGGCTCAGCGGCTAACAACTAACGACCATCGCATGTGCATACAGTATGGAACGCGTCGGGCCACGTCGAAAATTTCACGGACCCGATGACCGTGTGCAAGAAGTGCAACTCGCGCGTGCGCGTGGACCAACTGCTCGAGGCCACTCTCAACACGCAAGCCGAGAAAGACGCCGTAGCGACGCTCTCACTGACCGACATGGACGCGTTGCTGGCGGAGAAGCAGGTTGCATGTCCGAACTGTGGCGAAGTACACGCTTTCCAGCAGGCCAAGAAGTTCAACCTACTCTTCCGCACCAACATGGGTGCGACCGAGGAGACGTGCGACTGGATCTACCTGCGTCCTGAGACGGCACAGGGCGCGTACATCAACTTCGCGCACGTACAGAGCACGATGCGCAAGAAGCTGCCGTTCGGAGTAGGCCAAATGGGCAAGAGCTTCCGCAACGAAATCTCGCCGGGGCATTTTTTGTTCCGCACGCGCGAGTTTGAGCAGCTCGAGCTCCAGTTCTTCACGCACCCTGATGAGTCGGACAAGTGGTTCGACTACTGGGTCGACGAGTGCTACAACTTTCTGCTTAAGTACGGCGTGAAACCGGAGAACCTGCGCAAGCACGAGCACGAACAGGAGGAGCTCGCGCACTACGCGCGCGCGACGACGGACATCCAGTTCAAGTACCCTTTCGGCTGGAGCGAACTCTGGGGTATCGCAAACCGCACGAACTACGACCTGAAGAAGCACATGGATGCCAGCGGCAAGAGCCTCATGTACCAGGACGCGGTAACGAAAGAGGAGTTCCTGCCACACGTGGTCGAGCCAGCACTTGGTGCTGGTCGCGTTATGCTCTCGATGCTGCTGGACGCCTACGATGAAGAGGAGGTGTTGGGCCGCAAGCGCACGGTACTCCGACTGCACCCGGACATTGCGCCGTACCGCTTCGCTGTGCTGCCGCTGGTCAAGAAGGAGCCGCTGCTCGAGGTGGCCGAGAAGCTCTTTGGTGACCTCTCGCTGGGCTCGAGCGTCGACTACGACGTGACGGGCAGCATCGGCCGCCGCTACCGCCGTCAGGACGAGATCGGCACGCCCATGTGCCTCACGGTAGACTTTGACACGCTCGAGGACAAGTGTGTGACTGTGCGCGACCGCGACACGATGGAGCAAAAGCGCGTGCCGATCGAACAAGTGCTTGGTGGTGTTCGCGCTGCGCGCCCAGACTTCGGGTCGTTCTAAGAGAGGGAAAGAGGTCTTGAAGCGAGGCCTTGAAGCGAACCAAGATGAAAAAAGCTCTAGAAAGCACTTTCTTCTTTAAACCTTCCGGAAAAAGAGCTTCTTTTCAATCAGCATTTGATTGGCTGAAATAAATATTGTTTAGGGTTTCCTCAAAATTTATACCTATCTTCTCTTGCTCGTTGTATACTATACACAAAACAAATACAACATCAAAATTCGAGCTTTCTTGATGAACATACCAGTATTTGTATGGCATACTTTGTGAAAGTCAAGAAGGGAAAAAGGAAAACTTCGTTTGCAGGAAGTTCCCTCTCCTCGTTCTCATCTTGA
>JAASGO010000433.1:0-24120 GCA_023334245.1 Globisporangium cederbergense
AGGTCGGTCGAGGCTTCCAGTTGCGCCCCATACCATTCTCACGAGACCAGCTCCATGCGTGCCCGTAGGCGACTTCCCGGCGCATGGTGCAGCGATCTTGGAGCCTGGAAAAGGGTGATCACGAGAGGTGACCCTTGGGAGCTACGATGATCCTAGAGAGGCTGAAGAGTCGCTTGCGGCCAAGGCCGCAAATTGGGAAGTGCAGCAGAAAAAAATGTTCGAGCGTGTTCACAACATTCAGCTCCACAACTGACCACATGCGACCCTCGAAAGCTTCACAAGCGAAGTCTGTTGGGGCCGAGACGATCGACTCTTTGGCAGGTGGGTAAATTGTTCGATGGTGTTCTAACGGTCGAATTCTTCTACTCTGCGGCTTGCTGGAGATTTCTTTTGTGAAGCTGCCTGCTGCTGTTACGCTTGCTACTCGCAGGTTTCCGCCCGGCAAACGCGTTGCAAACACCTCTCGCGATCGTCACACCTACCGCACCCTCGTCAGCAAGCATTCGCACTTTGAGGCCGTCGTCAGTAAGCATTCGCACGCTGCGAAGGACGGTGGTCCCCTTGACGATTGCGGTTGTATCAATCTGCGTGCGCGCGATTGCTATTCGTGTGTGTAAAAATTTTAATGTGAAGGCCTCTTTGTCTGGTCGGCACGCGTCAAGATTCCCGAGAGCATGCGCCAAGATTCTTTAAGGTCCCAATGAAGGCCATCACTCACGTCCTTGCTCTCATCACCGCACGTACGTCAACGGACTCGACACGATGTTTCTAACACCTGCTCTGTCCGAACCGCAGCGCGACAACATGCATGTTGATTGTACCAAGGAGCCGTTCTTGCTCATGTTCATGAGGCTGTCTAGTAGTGAGCAGGGAGAGAGAGAACAGCGAGAATAGAGGTTGACGAGTGGCTCTGGAACCGTCGTAAAGCAGTGTTTGTTCTAATGCTCATTAATAAATTCGCCGTCTACTGCTCAAGATCTCGGAGACGCGATAATGTGTCATTCCTACCATTGACATCCTGAACTTCTAGTGCCGACGGAGCTGCTGGAGATGAGAATCGCCACCGAACCGATCGTATGACGCTTACGCTGCTGTTGTCGATGATGCCGCTCGTCCTTGAATCACTTTAACTCGTACAAGACTTCAGAATCTGTTGGCCTCGATCATCGCTTGAGTTCACGGGAAACTCGTGTAGTGGGTGAGTGACAACAGGACTCGCGCTCGTCCACCCCACCACCGCTACCACAAAGTGCTGTCGTCGCTGACTGGCCAGTCGACGTAAACAGAAAGTCGAATGACAGCGCATCAGTGGGCTAAGAATCCGCCCACTCGCCTTTTAAAAGCTGCTGTTCCTTCGATGCTGGCCGTCAATCCGCTAAACGTTTCTAACTCATTCATCTTTAGCACCGCGAGCAACTCAATTGGAAGAAAGAATTTGTCGTTGTTGTTGCTACTGTACATGCCAGAGTGCGAGCTGTTGTCGAACTTGAAGCACGCGACGAACAGCGCCAGGTTCTTGAAGATTAAGACGCTCACGTCCGCCCGGAGACCATCATACTTGAGGAGTGGGCGTGTGACGCTCGCTCGACATCATAGGAGTGCAAACACGCACCTGGGCCAAAGCGTAATATAATAGTGTAGCTCGGACATACTTGGTGTGCGACACATAAACTTCCATGAGCTACAGCGCGGCTCCGATCACGCATATGGATTCGTCGGACGATGACTGAGATATCTGTGAACAGCCCGACGTGCTCCGTGGGGAGCGCATCATGTTCAGAAACGTGAAGACAGAACACCACGCAACCCGAAAGCGGCGACAGAAGTCAGTCCAGACGAGGGACTCCGCACTCGCTTCAGACTACGCGAGCAGTGTTGCCGTACACTCGGCGACAGTCCCAACCGCTGGAGTGGCCACACGGCACCGACCTTCATCGTCAACCTGACTGTGAGTCCGTTCATCTCGTCGCGCTCCGCACAGACTGCGAGCACGAACTCAGCTGTGCCGTCATTTTCAACCATCGCGAGCCGGAACTACTTGACGATTGACGAACAGATGAAGTCGCTGAAGATGAGTACCCGCCTGCCTGCCTGACGCGCAGTTGCGGATGCCGCCTACAGGACGATGTCTACCGAATACTCGAGGGGCACAACGTGATGGGTAAGCTTTTCGATAAGACCCTGAAGAGGATTGTAAATCGCATCCTGAATGCACTCGAGCCCGCCAGCTTCTAAGAGGTCGTCCGCCATCAGCTGACTCATGAAGCCAATGCCAGTTCCAAGCGCCATGTAGTCCGTTCTGTCAGTGGATTACGGTTACGATAACGCAGTACTTGCAGTGGAATGACCCCACATACTGCCCTGTGGAGTCTAAGCCAGCTGCTGTTACAGTGGCAGTGACACCAGCCAAATCTGCGCCACGTCAGCCTGAAGCCACTCTCTCTCGACCGGCAACGTTACTCGGTGGACTCATTCCTGGTAGCTGTAAATGGGAAAACAACATAAAAACAAAATGCCCAGTCTTGAGCGGCCGGGTATGGACTCACCGATGATGAAGATGCAGCGAGTCCAAGTTGGCCACGTCAGCTACGACACTCCAAGCTGTGTGATCGGCCGGGACGACATTGTTCTCACGCCAAAGCTCCAACCAGAATCTGACACGTTTGAGCGAATTCAGAAGCTTTTCATGGACGGGCTCCGAGACTCAGTGAGCCGAGGCCTCTCTGAGCGCGGACTCAAGTGCATAAAGGTATCTCTCGGCAAGCTCGGTGACAAGTGTCGTGCTCAATTTGGACTCGACTCGCCAGTGAAGGTCGAGTCCTGGAGTTCAGAATGAAGCCGGATGCCAAACTAGTGAATTGCATCGCGCGCCGTTACAAGAGAGCCTTCGAACCCCACGAGGGAAACCATCGTGTCCATCCAAATGATCGAAGGCCGTTTGTACAGAACCTTGGATTGAGAACCAGTGACAGTCTCCAGCAGCTTAGTACCCAGTAGTCGACGTTCTCCAATGGAACCACTTCGAGATGATCAACCCCGGTGGTGGACTGACCACCTATGAGGTTTGTACCTATGGCACGAATCGACAGCTTACTGCCACGGAAACGAAGAAACCAAAGGACCTTTCACATGGCGACTTTCAAGCTGTCACGGTCGTGCATCGCACGTGACCAGCGGCGGAGCTTTTTGATGAGCATCGGTAAAATAGTTTTCTCACGATCTCGAAGAAGTACGCAGGTACGAGACTTGCAGAACATTCAAAGCCCCTCATTGTCAGCGGAGACCGATGCGTGCTCCTTTTCTTGACCTTGGCTTAACGGAAGAACGATCAACGGCTCGCCCTTCCAGGTGTCGACAATATCAAGCTCCTCAGTGAACTTATTCTCGCAAAGCGCCTCTCGAGATACTTTACCAGGTAGCAGCAGCATCACGGCAGTCCACAATGGAAAGGTGTGGAAAATGGCATCACTCACAGCTCATCTTGTCTGAGCCCACATTGTGGTTTGTTAGATTGGAAGTTGAAGTGTCGCTAGCGAAAGCTTCCTCATGATAATACTCTTCTGCACTCAGTGCATGCTGATGAACAAGCGTACCGAAGACAGCGCACGCGAGCTCAGTGTCGCTAGGAATCAACTGGATGTGGTCGA
Organism: Globisporangium cederbergense; assembly: GCA_023334245.1. NCBI lineage: Eukaryota > Oomycota > Peronosporomycetes > Pythiales > Pythiaceae > Globisporangium > Globisporangium cederbergense. Next base: position 3,648 of record JAASGO010000433.1, read on the forward strand.
TGTTGTTACAGCCTAGAGAATCAAACGACGAGGAATACAAGAGAGCGGCGATCTGAGGTCAATGCTAGGCCGGATCACGGAGTGGATCTGGAGCGACGCCACCTTGCACCGTTGACGTCCGAGTTTATCTGCGCTTGCCGATGCCTCGATGTGCTTATGTTCACGACCGCCATGCTGATACCGAACGGCAACATGCAGTATCCGCATAAATGTAGCAAGCAACACGTTGTGCTTCCAATTGGGTTGTGACCGACCAGCGTTCGCAGATTTCGTGCAAAATCTGATTGGACGCTTCCAATGTTCACCAAATGTTGTTGTAGAAAAACCCACCACCTTCTCGATATAAAACCCGCAGTGTCGATCTTCCCATTTTGCAGACAACGCAAAGAGCAGCACAAAGAAGCAGCGGCAATGGCGAACGCCGCCAAGGAGAAGAGCAGCGCGGGTGCCGCACCTAAGGCGGCGAAGGCCCCGAGCAAGACCCAGAGAGAGACAGCGATTAGTGCCAATGACGGCAAAGGCAGCTCATTCATCACCACAGCATTGGCGGTGCTGCTCGGCGCGCTGATCCTCGGCGTGTCGTTCCAGCAGCCGGAGCGCGTGCGGCTCGCGACGTCGCGCGCGCTACAGCTCGTGGCGCCGCACATCGGACTGAGTGTCGCGGGTCTGAATGGCGGCGAGAGCATCTCAAGTGGCAAAAGCAGCAGCAGCACTGGTAGTGGGAGCATGGCCGACGCGTTCGCACGCTCGGTGGACTGCAAGGACGCGCTGCAGTACCTCACCGAGGCGGGTCCAGTCAAGGGCTTCCACGTCGTGTGCATCCAGTCCACGCCGCTCGACTCGTACGTAGCTCATGTGCTTGTTTGAGCCATAATGAACGTGTATCTAGCCAACTTACTGTGGTCTACCACTTGTGCCTCTTAGGCTATGGATCACGGGCTTCAAGGACGGCATGCAGCCGAACGTGACACTCGAGACTGCGATTGACACGACGGTCGTCAAGACGCAGCTCGAGCAGATCTTCTCGATCCGTGCGATCCCAACGGACAAGTACGAGATCAAGTACAAGCAGCCGTACGCGTTCTTTACGCCCGAGGGCGAGCGCCTCGAGTCGCGTCTCTCGTCGATTGTGAACCGCGTCGTGTTCCTCTTTGAAGGCGGGCAGTTCATCTGGCCGGGTGTCAAGATCGGCCACAAGAGTAAGTAATTACTTGTTGGAATTGCTCGATACTGCTGGCATTGTGAATTTTAACATTTGTACATGGTGTTTGCAACTCAAAAGCGGTGGTGAAGGACGTGTACGGCAAGGGTGACGTGGTGCTTGAGACACTGAGCATGACGCCGCTCGTGTTCGGCGTCGACGAGTTCCTCAAGGACAACGAGATTGATGTGATCATGGAGCTTTCGCTCGAGCACCTCAAGCCCTCGGGTGTGATGCACAATGACAACGACAAGGGCCGCCCCGCGACCGACTGGCGCACGAGCACGACCTACTTTTTGCCGTCGTCCGCGCACCCGCTCATATCGGACATTGACCGCCGCACGGCTGACCTGGTGAAGGTGCCGCAGTCCCACCAGGAGTACGTCCAGGTGCTGCGCTACGAGCCGACGCAGAAGTACGATCACCACCTGGACTTCTTCTCGGTCACGAACCACCAACAGTCGCCGCACGTGCTCGAGTCGATCGAGTACGGCCACAAGAACCGCATGATTACGGTCTTCTGGTACATGTCGGACGTCCCAAAGGGTGGTCACACGATTTTTCCGCGTTCTGGCGGCCTGCCACCTCCGGCGAGCATGAAGGATTGCTCGAAGGGGCTTAAGGTGCCGCCGGTGAAGCGCAAAGTCATCGTGTTCTACAGCATGCTGCCGAACGGCGAGGGCGACCCGATGAGTCTCCACGGCGGCTGCCCGGTCGAGGAGGGCACCAAGTACTCGGGCAACAAGTGGGTCTGGAACAAGCCGCGCGCGAACCCATAGGAGGAGAATGTGAATGAGATCGTGTGCCTCCGCCTTCCCCGAACATTCGGAGCTGAAGACTTAATATCAACAGGCTTAGTTTTTGAACCGGTTTTGAATCGGCAAAATCGAGCCACCCCGACATACAGAAGTTGGCTCGGTGTGTCGATGAGCTAATGTGTCACACACGAAGCATGCACTCCACACAGACTCACAATCGAATCCAAAGCAACAACAGACAGACAGGTAAATGGCGACGCTGCTCCGAAGCTCCGTGCGCGCACGCCTCACAGCGCTGCGCCTCTCTTCCTGCGCTGTTGCTGCCTCTGCGGCCACACGCACCATTGCTGCTGCTCGCTCCACTTGTGCTCTGCGCGCCGGCATCTCGTCCACGCGCTCGCTCTGCGGCGAGTTCTCGGACGTGCTCGAGTTTGAGACGCTTCAGCCGGCAAACACGACGCTCACGCCCGAGTTCTTCGAGCACAAGGCCGTGCTCGTGGTCAACACGGCGTCTAAGTGCGGGTACACGCCGCAGCTCAAGCAGCTGCAGGAGCTCCATGAAGAGTTTGCGCCGCGCGGTCTCGTCGTGCTCGCGGTGCCGTCGAACGATTTCGGCAAGCAGGAGCCCGGCAGTGACGACGAGATCCTCGCGCTGTACACCTCGGAGGCGTTCAAAGTGAGCTTTCCGATCGCGAAGAAGGTCGAGGTGACTGGAGAGAACGCGCACGAGTTCTTTGAGCGCATCGTGGTCGAGTACAGCCGTTCGGTCGCGCCAACGTACGTGATCTTCTTTCGCATGGACTGGTTGTTTGCGTGGCTGTGAACGTGAGTATCGTGTGTGAGCTGACATGAATGGTTCGTACTGTGACTCGCTGTGATAGGTGGAATTTTGACAAGTTCCTGATCGACCACCACGGCGACCTGCGTGCAGTGTTTCCGCACGACACGGAGCCACTCGTGCCGCAGGTGCTCGAAGCGATCGAAGAGGTGCTGGCCGACCTGCCGCGGTCACTGCAGCCGGAGGGCGAGCAGCGAGAGGGTGACGAGGAGGGTGACGAAGATGATGAAGATGATGAAGATGATGAAGACGAAGCAGATCAATCGACCACAACAGCGTCGGAGACTGATAGGTCGCCAAAGAAAGACTAACGTTAACCGACTAGTTCTCGCTGGTTGCTCATGTTGTAAAGCAAACAAGCAAACACGAACCGAACCAACGTTGGAGAGAGAATCGCAAATTCATGGCCAGCAAACTTTTCACCGAGGGCAGTTTGCAACATGTGCGGAAGGATACGCTTGTCGAATGAAGGCTTCGCTTGTGGTGCTGACCATGAGATGTGATGTAGTGTCTGTGTCTTGGCTTGGAGTCGACAAGTTGCGATCGAGTGAGTCCTGTTCGAAATGGTAGGTGCGACGTTGGAAACCTCGGCTATGTGATGCAGGTCGAAGTCAGTGCACCAACGAGGGTTGCAGCCATTCTTGTCTAGTGAAGGCGTTTTTCATAAAATAAAGTCTATATTAGTTAAATTTTCAAACCTATGTAGCTATATTTGTACAAAATATATCGAATGCTTTTCGTTTCCAAATTTTTGAAAGATGGCTGCCTACACTGGAAAGTTCAGACCCCTTCCTCTGGGGTCCCGCACTTTGTATCTCACTCACAGGGTAGTTTGAAGATGGCGACGGCCACCACAATGCCCGAGGACTTTCGCGCGCTGCTCCAGTACGCGGACGACGTCGCCGCCGTGCGTAACTCCTCTTGTTATCGTGCGATTGTACACTTAGTGGTGGCGTGTGCACTGGCTGACTCTCTCTCTCTTTCTCTTCTGCTGTCTGTGGGTGTCGTGACGCCCAGGAGCCAAGCCCCGAGACGGCGCCGTACGCGTCGCACTACCGCGCGCTCGAGATCCTGCAGAAGTGGCTCACGACGCCCATCTCGCCGCTCGTACGTGCTTCCCGTATAAAGCGTCACCTACACTGGCGCACGCGTATAACAATGAGGCTCACTGCACTGATTGCTGTAGGAGACGGCGTTGGTGAATGCGAAGCTCGGCACCCTCTATCTTCACGTTGAAGAGCCTCACAGTACGTGGTGATGGTAGAAACCATGCTACAGAACACGCATTATGCTTTGTAAGGCTGCTAATTGCGTTGCCTTTTCGTTGTGTACAGATGCGCAGCCAGCGCTCGAAAAAGCTGCTCGCGTGTTCTTCCCCGAGATCTTGGCGTACGCCGCGACGCTGCAGCAGGCCGATGAAACAAAGGAGTGGACGAAGAGCGAGATTGACGAGCTACTTGCAAGTGAGTGAATCGATGACTCAATTAAGAGGCGAACAAATGTTTCGTGGTTACCAATCCATTTCGGCATGTAACCCATTCATTTTCTTTGTGTGGAATTGCCAGAATTGCCGCTGGTGCAGATTGGCGACGACCGAGAGGAGTATATGACCAACATCCTTGGTGAGCTCCTAATTCTTCGACACGGATTGGTTGATCTTAAGCTGAGCGGCTGACTGACTTTCTTGTTGGACTTCTCGTTTGCGTATGAGCAGAGCTTTTGAACCAACTGGGGGTCCTCTGGTCGAATCGCGCGATCCCGACTCGCGCGCTCTGTTTCTTCCAAGCCTGTGAGCGCTTTTGCACGGGTCGAGACGAAATTGCGGCTTCTTCAGAAACTGCCGCGGCTTCAGAAGAAAAAGAGGCTGACAATACCGACGAGGATTCGGCTACTTCGAGCCTTCTATCGCTCAGAGATGTGCGGGCGCACGCGAACTTTTACCTGGCGCAGGTGTACGGCAGTCTGAATCTGCCGGATGCGTCAGCGCAGTGCTGCCTCGCGACGCTCGAGCTGCAGTTGCGGGGTCTTTTGCTACTGGCGTCGTTGCCACCCAGCGAAGAAGATGAAGACGAGGCGCAAGACGTCGAGGGCGTTCAGGACTGGGTAAAGAACTGCCTGCGACTCGTGGACTATTACCTTGCAGCTGACAACCTGAAAGACGCAGCGACGTGTCTGAGCGCGTGCGAGTTCTTGCAGTCGGCTGTCAAGAGTAAATGCGACAAGAGTGACGAGGAGGAGGAGAATAGTGCAGTGCAAAGAGCCGAGATTCATCTCAATTGGGCGAAATTGCACCACCTGTCGCTCAAGATCGCGCAGTTTCGAGAAGAAGGCTACGAGCCTTCGCCCGCTCTGCTCGCCGGTGCTACCACAACTACTGCGACAATGGAAACGACACTGGCGAAGGCCGCGGCTCGCATATCCGCACCGTTCAACTCCAGCAATCACTACGTGCCATTTGATGCGATCACGAGCTTCGACGTCGCGCGTCAGGTGTTCAAGATGGGCATGAGCGCCTGTGAAGGTGCGAAGCAAGTGTTCGTGCTCGACGGGTTCGTAACGCAGCACGTGCGCATCCTGCAGCTCGAAAGCCTGTTTTACAAGCGGCTGCTGCACTTTGAAACGGACCTGAAGCGTCAGATCGCGATGCAACTACGCCGCTTGAACATCCTTAGTCCGCTGCTGCAGGAGCAGCTCAACCCGGACGCGTACTGCGCGTTGCTGCAGGAGGTGAACTACGAGTGCGCCGAGATTGCAGCTGAGGTGTTTGACCTCAAGCAGGAGAAGAAGAGCAGTGCGGCAGACGACAAGACCATAGCGTACGCACTCAAGGCGATCAACTGGTACCAGCAGTACCTGCTCCTGTTCTACCCGTCAGCTACCACACGAAGAGAAGGCGAGGGTCAACAGCAGCAGCGACAACTGCCAAGTGGCTCAGCAGTGCAGCTGCCGTCAACGTCCATGACTGCGAATGAGCTGCGGTCCGTGCTGCTCGGGTACTTTGGCTTGGCGCGCGTGTGCGGGCGTTTGCAGTTTCCAAATCAAAAGGAGAAGACCGTACTCTTTTGGAAGCAGAGCCTCGCATACCACCAGTCCGTGCTTGAGCTCGTGAAGAAGTTTGAGCAGCTCGGAGGCACAGCAGGAGGTGAACAGGCTCAGGCCAACGCGCTGCACGAGCTCTTCCACGCAGAGCTCAACATCAGCAAGGAGATGGCAGAGCTGCTGCCGGAGAAGATCAACCAGCTCGTGTACAACGACAGGCTGCTGTAGCTCGAGACCGAAGTCTATCTACATGTGAAAGACGGCTGAGTGGTGAAAGTTTGATCCATTCATAGGGAAGAGATTGTACCTTGTTACTACTTGCTGCATTTCTAGATCTCCTTGAGGATGGCGTGCGTGCTGTCGTCGTAGCGGAAGCCCTGCTTGGCAAACGCGGGTGAGCTGAAGAACTCACTCAAATCATAAATGCCCACGGCCTTGGCCTTAGCGAGCAAGTCCGTGCTCAACACGCTGAGCGTCGTGGCGTTGCGCTGCTTGGCGAGCAGCGCTGAGGCGTTCTTGGAGCTGCTGGTCTGCAGCCGCAGCTGGTGGTACGAGTGCGCGGCTTGGAAAAGCTCGTGCAGCACGTGCATGAGCAGCACGTTGTTGTCCTGGCGGTACGTCAGGTACGGGCGGAAGAGCCGTCGCCACTGGCGCTTGAACGTGTACTTTTGCGCGTCGCAGAGGCACTCAGTCATGACGCGGATGGCCATGTCCAGGTCGTCGTTCGTCACGTTGTCGCGCAGATGCATGCGCGCGTAGGCCTCGGACATGCGGAAGAGCGACTCAATGTGGCGCACAGCGATGGGTACAGCACCTGTGTGCTGCGACGCCTTTCGCAGCTGCGCGTAGAACGTCTCAACCTTCCGCGTGTCCAGGTCGCTCGACATGACCGGGTTCACGTATGTGCGTGCGTATAAAATGTACTTCTGCAGCAGCTCCTGGCTGATGGTCATGCCGCCACCACCCGCCGACGCGAAGCTACTGTCGTCATTGTCCACGTTCATGGACTGCGTGAGCTTGGACAGCGTGTCGGCATCTTTGTCTCCTTCATTTGGGTCTTCACCCTCGGGCAGCTCCCCCACGCCACCTTCACCGTCAGCAGGCTGCGGCTTCATCGGGTTACTGCGCATGTGACTCGAGATGACAAAGTCTGCGAGGCGCTCGTCGTCGACCGGGTCCACGCGGTCCTGCAGCACGCACAGGATGTCGAAGCGCTGCAGGATCGGGTCCGTGAGCTCGACATTTTCCGCAAACGTGCGCGCCGGGTTGTACCGCCCGCCGATCGGGTTGGCCGCCGCGATCACCGAGCAGCGCGCCTGCAACGACGTGACGATCCCCGCCTTGGACACGGAGATGCTCTGTTGCTCCATGGCCTCGTGAATGCTCGTGCGGTCCTGCTCGTTCATCTTGTCGAACTCATCGATGAGACACACGCCCTTATCGGCCAGCACGAGTGCGCCGCCCTGCAGCACCCACTCCTTCGTGAACGGGTCGCGCGACACGCCGGCCGTCAGACCCACCGCCGAGGCCCCCTTGCCCGTCGAGTACACGGCACGCGGGGCCGTGGTCTTGCAGAAGCGCAGGAACTGCGACTTGGCCGTGCCCGGGTCGCCCACCATAAGCACGTTCAGGTCGCCGCGCACGCGCGAGTTCTTGATGAACTTGGGTTTCCCGCCGAAGAGTGCGAGCGCCAGCCCTGTCTTGACTTGCATGTGGCCGTAGATAGACGGTGCGATGGAGTTGATCAGGATCTGCCCGATGTTCGGGTTCTTGGCCAATTTCAGGATCGCCTTCTTGTCCTCGGCCGTGAGGATCTTGCTGCCGAGCACGTCCGCGCGGCGCTCCACGTGGTTCGCCTCGATGACTGTGCGGAACACGGGAAAGCCGTCACGCAAGTTCAGTGTCGGGTCGGGTGTGTTCGTGTAGATACCCGTGATGGCCACCTCATCGCCCGGCCGGGCCTTGTCGATCAGGTCTCCCACGAGGATCACGTCCTTGCTGCGAGGCACGCGACCCGGAGGGACGCTTCCTGGAGACTCCTGGAGCGTGATCTTCTGATAGTTGCGGTACACCGTCTGCTCCGTGTTGACGTGGAACGGGCCGCGGTGCTGGCACTCAGGGCACGAATTGAGCTTGATCTCCTGGTGATTCTGCTGCGTGAACGGGCCGATGACTGTGCCACACCCGGGGCAGTTCACCTTGACGAGCTTGAGCTGCGGGAAGACCGAGGTTCGCCGCGTCACGACGCCCGAGACCTTGATGAGGAAGTTGAGGTGCGCCGTGCGCAGGTCGCGCAGGTTTTCTGTACCGGGCAGGTCCAGAATGCGCACGTAGATCTCCGTGTGGATCGTGTTGTAGTAGGGAAAGAGTGCGAGCACAACATCACGCGCCACTTCCTCCAAGATCGTCAGCATGTCCTTTGGCGCCTCGACGATCCACGCGGCGATCATCGACATGCTGTGGATCACGTCGCCGATCTCGATCTCGAGCGACTGCTCGTTGCGCTGCGCCATTTTGACGATCTTTTGGTGGTACACGAGACGGTTGCTGCGGTCCGCGAACGTGTTGAGGAAATTTTTCTAGTACAACGAGAATGAAAGCAGTAGCTTCATAGTTATGAGCATCACATTGGACAGCAGCAAATAGAGTACAGTGGCACCGGTACTTACGAATCGTCGCTTGATCTCGTTGCGCGGGCGCTCCGTGGCGATCCACTCGCGCAGAGGCACGTCAAAGTGCTCCAGGTTGATGATCTCCTCTTCCTCGAGTTGTTGCTCATTCATGTCGAGGTCGTAGTCGTCGCCTCCACGACGGAATCGCCGTCTGTGTGCGTCGTCACGCTCCATCTCCTGGTCTTCCTGAAACACCTGTGCGATACGGCCCTCACGCGCGTCACGGCGGTTTAGCTCCTCTTCGACGAGGCGACGCGTGTCCAAGTCCATGTCTTCGTAGCGGCGGTCGTCCAACTGGTCCGCATCGTATCGGTCAAGGGTCTCCATGCGACGGTAGTCCCTGTAATACACACACACACACACACACACATCGTTCGATATACATGGTGAGTCACTGGCATACTCGCGCACGAATTAACCGCAGCTGGCTTACATTTCGGCGTTCTCCACGAGATCTTCACCCTCGTCGTCGTCCTCCTCCTCGGAGAAGTACTGTCGCTCGCGCTCCTGGATGTCAAGCTCGTCCACAATCTCCTCGTCGATCTCTTCCGCCTGATCACCGTAGTTCTCGTCCTCATCGTCGACGTCGTCCAGGTCGTCTCGGAACGCAGGGCGGCGTAGATCGTCATCAACAGCGCCACGGTGACCACCTCCTCCATATGCGTAGTCGTCTCTGTCATCATCACCACCATCACCATCATCGCCGTCACCGTCGCCACCGCCCGGAGCTGCTGCTGATGTCGCCACACCTGACGGAGCTCCTCGTCGAAGGCGCCGCCGCTTGCGGTTTGGACTGTTGCCCTCTACGTCACTGTCAAGCTCGCTGTCGAATGCAGCAGCGTTGCCACTCAGCGCAGCAGCCACGACCGCTGCAGCTGCTGGCATCACCGAAGCGTCATCTTGGTCTGGAGTGCGTGGAGGCGAGCTGCCGGGGGACGCCATAACTCACTCGCTCGCTCAATTGCTTGTAGCTGCTGCTGCTGCTTAACACCTGCTGGTTGTGGCGATCTGCTTTTTGGCGGGGGCTAACAAGTTTGCGCGCCAAAAAAATAACGTCTCAAAAATGTATAATCTATCTCTTTGCCCATATGGTATACAAAAAATAGATCTGTAGTGCCTACATGTATATTATTTACATATATGAGCATAAATGGCTACAGAAGCTCCAGCATCCCGTCCGAGGCACATGCTGCACACGGGTACCCTTGCGCGGCTCACTACCAGTGGCGTTGCTCAAATAACTCAGTAAGTAGCCGAGGCTCGACGTGTTAAAGCCCTGAGCATATAGCGAACACCAAATGGCTTGTATGCGGCTAGGTTCTTTATAAACTAGGTGTCATATTCTTGCATCATAAAAAAACATGCAGGTCCTGAAAAGCGCTGCGTTCTCTCTGTGTATCTACTGTGAATCGTCCAGGAGCTATGCGTTCATCCAAGCAGGTTGGTTCGGGTTATCGCTGCCGCGCGCTGTCGGCTGTGGCACGGGCGGCTCCACCACCGCGATCGACTGCAGCGAGCCCGAGTCCGCATCTGCGTTGTTCTTGACCGCTGAGCGAGGCGGCTGCTTGGGCAACGGTGGCAGGACCGACGGCTGGTACCCAGCGCCAGCTGCGCCGCTATTGGGCGGGATCACGGGCTTGGTGTTGTTCCCGTAGACGAAGATCGCGACGATGTGGACGGCCGCTATGCCGACGCACGCGACGCCCTCGACGATCAGGATCACGTACGTCTTGCAGCGGCACTGGTCGTCTAGGTTCTTGCCGATGAGCCCCATCATGATACCGGCAATCGTGAAGATGATCGCCCGGCCGACGCGGTACCGCAGGAAGCCGAAGAAGAAGTAGAAGAGTCCCCAGTTGAGCTCTGCAAAGGTGAGCAGCACGCCGAAGCAGCAGCCGAGGAAGCAGATGCAGCCGAAGCTCGTTTGGTCCTCGATGCCCGAGGCCCTGGCCTTGCTCACGTGGTCGAAGCCCGCGCACGAGAGCGCGAAGAGCGTCGCGCCGATCACCGCGCTCACGAACCGCAGCGTCGGCTTGAACGTCTCGCCCATGGTTGTGGTGGTGATCTTGTACTGATGGCGCCGTTGGGGTAAACTGCGAAATGGTCTGAATAACAAGCAACCCGAGAGCCCGAAGAGCCGCGATCCTTCGGATTTGGTGGGTGAATGCCCCCTCAGAAGTATCCCTTCTGTTAAAAAGCGTATCCACCGTTGGAGAGAAGACTCGCGTCCATTGCTGGGCGGATGTCAATGGTGTTCTTGTCGAAAGATACGTCGATATCTTCGCAGCAGCACAAGGGTTGAAGGGATCATGACCGAGCATATTTATAGGGAGGAGTCCGAGGATCTGGGAATCTCCAGCCACAGGATTGGCTGGCAAGCATATCACTCACTCACAAGGGCGGAGAATGGAGAGAATAAAACATGTGACGATTCTTTATTGTATGCTCCACAGAGGGGATCGAGATGCACGAGTCTTTGCCGCCAATGCAGCTGCGAGATGGAATGCTTGCCTGCCTCGTGACCATGACCTTCACGGCGAGTGCTGAAGCGTGGTGATGATTTTGACCAAGCTGCACCACCGGTTTTCGACATAAACGCATAACCTCTCTACTTTTTCGAACAGTTTGTCTCACTCTTGAGGTATTAGAAACGGTATTTGTTACAAGAGGTTTTACGTATTTTTAGCACCCGAAAGTATTCACCACGTTCCTCTCATTCCCTATCCCACACACCGTGCGTGACGCCACCAATCTAACCAGTTCTGCAGCTCACTGTACTCTGTGTCTCTATATTTCTCGCGCCTTCAGTTCTCCCCAAGTATTCCCACCCAACGCTCTCTCTCGCGAGCAGCAAGAGCACGTTCCCCGCCCTCGCACCGCATTCACTCGTCAGCATGTGGCGCGCGCACGAAGACACGGCCGCCGCCTCCAGCCCCTCGACAGGGCCCGCTACGAGCGCCCCTACCACTGGCAGCCAGCCGTCCGCACGCCCGTCTTCAGCCAGTGACTCTATGTGGACGTTCGACGCGTCGTCGTCATCCTCATCAACTGGCGCCGCCAAGAAGAGCAACCACGGCGTGATCGGCTCGGGTAACCTGCACGCGGCCTCGCGCTTCCTCTGGAGCCGCATGGGGCCCGAGGAAGAAGAGCGCGAGGAAGAGGCGCTGCCGTCCTACCTCTCGTACCTGCAGCCAGCGTTCAGTTCCTCAGGCGGCGGGTCGCTCACGGCCTTTGAGGACCCGCTGCGTCGGCATTCTTCTGCGACTAATGGCGCGCCGCCGAACCTGGGCAACCCGGCCACGACGCTTCCGTTTGTACCGGCGTCTGCACAGCAGAACAGCAGCATGTTACATCACCTCCAGCAGCAGCAGCAGCAGCGCGCGCATGGCAGTGGTGGTCGACAGTACAGCCAGCAGCAGTCGTATTATAGCCATTCGAACGGCAGCATGGCAAACGCGATGCTGACCACTGGCGCCACTGACCACGCGAGCATGCAGGTCGAATCCAAGTCGCGCGAGTTCGCAAACGCGCTCCAGGAGTTCGTCCTCACGCAGATGGAGCAGCAGCAGCTGATTCAGCAGCAGCAGCACAAGCAGACGCCGCCGGGACTCGTGCCGAATAGCGCCAATGGGTCTACGTCTTCATCCTCTTCATGCAAGTGCGAACCGCTCAAGATACGTGTGTCGGAGCTGGAACACCAGCTGCAGACGCTACAGGTCCAGGTGACGTCGCTGTTGAATGGCGGCATGGGAAGTACCAGCATGTCTGGCTCTAGTGGTGGTGGTGTTCACAACGCTGCGGCTATTGCCACTGGTGGTATCCAACCACCACTACCAGGCGGTCCATCGTCGCTGAGCTCCATGGCCATGGCGCAGATGCCCATGGGCATTGGGATGGCGCAGCAGCCACCGTTGCCGCCAGGACAGCTCCAGCAACAGCAGCAGCTCTCACCTTCGTCTTCGTCGTCGCAGCTGCCGACGGGTGTGGGCAGCGCCATGAGCGACCGTGTGTCCACCCTGGAAGGTCGTCAGAGCGCGTTCCAGTCTCAGCTCGCGCAGATCTCGAAGGTGTTGGGTGTGCCCGTGGGCAAACACGGCAAGAACAGTCAGGTCAAGACGCTCGTGCAGACACTGCGCGAGGAGATCGACATCAAGGTGATCCAAGGTGAGTCAATTGTGTGTATTTGATCTGATGTGGCAAGCACACAACGGTTCTAATAGTATTCAATCATTTGTCGTCTTGTCAGCCACGACGGAGCTAGAAACCAAGTGCGTCGAGAGCGTGAAGGAGCAACTGGAAACGGTCGTGGAGAGCGTCACCCGCGAAGAACTCCAGGCGCAGCTCGGCGACATTGTTGCAGCTACAGCGTCGTCAAGCTCATCATCGTCAGCTTCAGGTTCTTCTAATCCAAGCGCACTGTCGTACGAGACCGTGTTGGGCGCGCTCGCCGAGGAGCACGAGGCGTCGCTCACGAAACTGAGCACGTACTTTGAGGAGCGATTGGTGCAGGAGAGCAAGCAGCGCGTGGGGCTCGAGAGCCGCATCCAGGCGCGCTTCGGCGAACAAGAAGAGTGGCTCCAGCAGCTGGAGGGCGAGTTCGGCTCGTGGCACGACACGTCGTCGTCGGTGGCCGCGCAGATCCGCGTGATCCAGAACAAGATCGCCGAGGTTGAGGAGAAGTGGCACAGTGACCTGCTCAAGTGGAGCAAGCTGTCGAGCGAGAGCCATCAGCACGCGGTTGCCACCACGTCGACGCTGAGCAACAGTGCAGAGAGCAGCAGTGTGAGCCCTACGAGCAGTGGCAGTGGATCGAAAGCCAAGCACAAGGGTAATAATACGCCGTCCGGGAACTCGGCTTCGCTTACAACTCAACAGCAACAACAACAGGCGAATGCCAACGGCGCCGGTGCCGGGGGTGCCTTCTCGGCCGACACGTTCTCACGGACGGTGCACCAACTCCAGGTGCAGTTCAAGCACTTCCAGAGCGAGTACAAGACCGACATTGCCGAGCTCCGGGAGAATCTGGCGCTCATGGAGACGTGGGTCAAGACGACACGCCAGGAGGGGCGCGATCTCGCGAAGAACGCCAAGGGCATGAAGCAGCTGGTCGAGAAACTCGTGCGCGACACGGGCTCGGCTGAGGAGCTGCTGCAGCAGTACGTGAGCACGATCACGCACCAGGTGGCGAGCGTGACGCGCCAGTACGTCTCGGTGCGCATCCGCGACAACAACCGGCTGATCGACGCGACACTGCGCGCGCGCGTACCGGCTTACGTGGAGAACGAGAGCGAAAGCTTCATGCTTGTGCGGCCCGAGAAGAAGGAGTCTGTTGCTGAAGACGTTGGCAACAGCAATGCGTCAGCTTCAGTCAGCAGTTCGCAGGGCGTTGTACTCCGTGAAGACGATGAAGAAGGGATCCGGAAACTACTCGCAAGCCAGGTGCAGAGTGCTGAGCCTAGCAACAGTGGTGCCGCAGTGACATCGAGTTTAGCATCAGTACCGACGGCGTCCTCGTAAGCTCGCCATCTCTCTCATGAGGATCCAGATTCGGTTCGAGAGCGCGAGATTGAAGATCGCGTCTGTCTACAGAGCAATGCTACATGCAAGTCTGGACCAGAGAGAGAAAGAGAGAGAGAAAGAGAGAGAGAGAGAGAGAGAGAACAGCAGCACAACCAGTCGAGTTCGACAGAGATCAGATCCGATAGAGAGAGATTTGAGTGTTATCGTTTGGCAGGCTTTCGGTGAACTTGGGAGCGCGCAAGAGTTTGTAAGTGTGGGTAGCTTGCCCGCTCCTCACCCAAAGCTAGCCAGCCAGCTAGCTCCTAGTACTTTGTCGATTTGGTGAGTAGATGAATGGAATGCGAATGAATCTCTTGAGCCAGAGACCGAATTGAATCATAGAGACGAGAAAACGAGAATTCACGAAGCTCAGCAGTCGCCACGCAAATGCGATGCAGCTTGGCGTAGAGGGGCCGAGTGTACATCAAGAACGAATTTCATAGAGAGCGAGGAAGAGATCAGAGATCATCACCAGTTTTAAGCTTCGTTAAATATTCTTTTCTTTCTTCATATTTCGCATTGTTTGTTTACACACAGATACTTGCTGTAGAACTACCGACGGCGCTACTGCTAATACTGACACTCTGCTGCTGGCGAAGCGCGTTCTTCTTGCACTTCTTCTTCGGGTGCTTGGAGAACGGGCTGAGGTGGTGCGCGCGCCCGAGCACCTCGGCGCGGTGCTTGAAGAGGTTGCAGATGGACGAGCGGCTCACGTTGAACTCCTTGGCAAGCGCGCACTGCTTCTCGCCGTCGTCCAGGCGCTTGATGATCGCGCGTCGGTCCATCTCGCGCAGGTACCGCGACGCCTTTGGTCGCCGCACACTGCCCGTCGTGGTTCCTGTCTTTGGCTGAGTCGCTGGCTGTGTCATCGTGCACTGGAGGACGCTGCTGGCACTGCTGCTGCTGACGGTTTCACGCGAAGCGTCGCGTGGATGAAACTGGACGGAGGAGGAGGACGCCATGAGGACGTCCTGCTGTCCTTCACTTGACTGGTAAACAGCATTGAGTGGATACCATGGCTCTTGCTGGTAGTGCTGGTGCTGACTGCTGTGGAACGATGGCGGCGACGGTAGCTGAGTGTGGTGTCTCTGAGCGAACGGCGGTCCCCAGCTCGGGCTCGAGGGCGACGCCGGGCTCGTGTAAACCTTGCGCTGCTGTGGCTGGTTGTGGTTGTACGCGTACGAGTACAGCGGTGTAGATCGGCGCCGGTCCGCCTCAGCAGCACTGGCAGCTTCCGAAGCGTCGTAGTAGCTGGAGCTGGGCGCGCGCAGGTGGTGATCGACGTGTCCGTGTCCGTGCGGCGCGAGCAGCACCGAGAGCGGCGGGAGCTTGGTCATCATCATCACCATTGAGCTCTTGAAACTTGTGGCTGTGGATGGGGCGATGTGTGTCTGCGAGGTGGCAAATTGAAATGTGACAGAGGGAGTGGGAAGAGAGAGCGCGTGGCCTGCCAGCCACATTGCCACCCGACACCGGAGACACAAAATAGACAAAGCCAGGTGGAGCCAGCTGTCGAAAGCTGAAGAAGGGACCATTGGCTGATGACTCGTGTCGGCTTTTTTTTTGGCTGGCTGGCTATCTCTCGTTCGAGGGCCACGTCTCCCACTCTCGCGGTTCGGATTCGCTGTGCAGAGCTTAGGAATCTAGGCGCATCTCGCGCGGTCATGGGATGGCGTCAGTACTTTCGAATTGAAGTGAGCCAACAAACGAGCGAACAAGAGAAAAGCTCACTTTGTGAGAAATCCAGAGCCAAAGGCGTGCAGCGTGTTCGTTTGCTTGTGTGTGTATGTGTCTGCGATCCTGCAACAAAGCGAAGAAATGACTGGCTGCTGGGCTCGCGTTGGGAAGATTTGCTGTTGTTTTGTGAAAAACACCAACAACCTGATATCTTTGTTGGCTCGTGCTGCTGAGGATTGATCCTCAAGCACGAACATGCATGGACGATGGACGAACGAACGGCAACACCGCCCCGTATATGCATACATACGTATGTACAGTGTGGTGGCGCATGGAGAGGCCACGTGAGCGAATCACAACCACATGCCAAAGAGAGCTTCACCCATGGTGGAGGCGAATCTGAAGTGTTTGGGTTGGTGATCTCGTTGCTTGAGAGCGTGTGTAGCAGCTTTGCTCGCCATTGCAAACGGTAATGGAGATGCGAGAATCTCTAGTACCAAGCGCGAGTGAGTGGCTGGATAGAAAGTGTTCACCAGCACAAGAGCTCTTCCAAACGGCGAGGCTCGTCCAAGCAATGAGGAGGTGAAGGAAGGCTCACTTGCATCTCGGTCATCTCACTTGTCGGCCAAGGCGTTTGTTTTCGCAAACAACACACATCATGATGATGGCACATCATGCTTACGATCTTCGCCTTTTCATTAAGCATAAACTGCTCTTCTATTAAATTAACACATAATATAGGAGGTGAAGTATTTCTTAATGAGTAATAAAATCCTTCGATGCTGTTATAAGAGGCGGTTCAAGCACCAGAATTTGCTCCTGGCTGCTGCGTGCCCAGGCTGGCTGTGGCGTGTGGATCACAAGTTTGTGACTTGCAGCACGATAGGAGATAGGATAGAAACAGACAGTCTCTCGGACGCCCAGCGAGAGTGAAATTTCGCATATTGTGGCTTTGGGATCCGCTTGGCAATGGGTTTACGCCACGCAAGCAAGTCGAGGCGGCGCATATACCGTAGAGTCGCATGATCTCACTGGCTGAAGCAAAGCGTTGAGAGGCGCTCATGATGCAACAAGAATTTTCAGACTTGTTCGCGAGATGGTGATGCGTGTGTGTGAGCGAGCGTGGGAGACGATAGGGGTAACTGTATTAAGACTGTGCGCACTCATACGCACACCACGCGCCACCGGGCTCAGATCCCTGAGCTGAGCTGAGCTTTATTTCTGTGTGTGGTTCATTCGCTGATGGTCTTCGACGTCCACCAGATGGAGGACCTGTCGCAGGCGCCATATTGATCAGATGTGGGCGTGAAACGATAAGAATTACTTTTGTGATTGGGATAGATTCATTTTCTACAAGAACAGCGTGAAAAATTGGACCCGATGAAGTGCAAAAAGTGCACAAAACAGAATATATTGTAAAACGCATCTCAATATCACCAATTTGATTCAAGTTCAAGTGTAAACGAGCAGGTCCCACTTCGAATACCTGCGAGGGAGCGGCGCGGCACGACCTAACACGCCTTCTGCGTCTTCCGAAAGGGATGCGCTCGTTTCGAATGGCCGCTGAGCCACAACGCAGCATACACAGACTCGGACTGGACCTGCGTCCCACGTTTCAAAACACCGGCCACGGACATTGCGTGCGTGTGTGTGTGAGTGGGGTGCTCGAGATTCGATCAGTTCGCCCACCTTATGACCCACTTTCTGACCCACAATGCGACTCACAAAACCTCCGAATCTTTCGTCGACTTGCCTGTCTAGGCTCAAATCAATCAAAACTTCAGCCTGCTGTCTGGGAAGACCATGAGCAAATTGCCTTCCCAGGCATACAGGTACAATTGTTTGGTTGGACGAGAGAGCTCTCGTGCCATCGCATTCAGTAGCAAGGCGAACGACACGGCGAAAAGAGAGATTCGTTCACTTGAGACAGTCGGTTGGGCGGTGCAGAGAAAGCAGACGCCGTCCACCCAAAAGCACGCACGCGCTTCCTATCAGTCAATCAGTCAGCCCGTCGAGCGGCTTTGCTTGTCTGGCTGTCTTCAGATTCAGCGAGTGCTTTCTTTTCCCTCTCGTTTCTCAAACTGGATGTGCGTTCACTCCCATCCATCAATTCTCGTTTCTCTGAAGCAAAAAAGCGAAAAAAAGCGCGTGGCTCGAGCGACTTACCAATACTGTAATGAGCGAGAATGACTGGCTTGCACACGAGCTCAGGGTCATCGAATTCGCCGATGGCGGCGCCAGCAAAGTGCTGCTGCTGCAACTTGGATCAGCAGCCGAACGGACAAGCGAACGCGTGCGCGTTCCGGTCTTCAGGCTTGCGCGATTGACGCACGCAAATGCAAGCAGACGTACGTACGTGCGCGTGGCTCGACCATCCATCAACGGGCCTCCTCATCAGGCGAGCAGCAAACTCGCAAGCTCTCTGTTCATTCGTCGTCGGCGACAAGCTCTGTGCAAGCGAGCCTTGTCTCTTTTTCAGGAGTTCGACACAGACACGCAAGGGCTGTTGGTTGTTGACTGGTCTGTCTCTTGTGGAAAGCAGTGTGCGTGTGAGTGTGAGTGTCGCAAAAAGAGACGCGTCTAAACACTCGGATAGGAAGGGTATGGATGACCAGTTGGTTTGGCTTACTCGCATGTCGGCTGGTGCAACAGAATGCTCACTTGCAGCGTGTTTGCCAGAGCAGCAACAGCCCAGAGCCAATCAACTTGGCTGACGACTTGATCGCTCGCTGCTCAGTGCACAAGTACATGAGCATGATAAGTCAAAGACAAGCGCAATAATGAGACAAGGCAGAAAGCCTTGCGAGCTGATGAACTTCCACCTGGCGCAGAGTCTCGCGCGTGGCGGCGTCATTGCATGGCACACGCTCGCTGCTGCATCCGTCCGCCCGTCCGTTCATTCAGCTTAACCTCCACTAATCCAACGAACTTCCTTCTTGACCAGCGAGTCCGATGTCGATGGGTCAAATGGGTCATTCTCCTTTTTCGCCAGCTGCTCGTTTTGTATCTTTGCTCGCACGCTTTCGGTTGTTCTTCAGATTTTACCCAAGACCGTTCAGAATCTGGCTGGCTCAGCACGCCGCCGATAGAGAGCAATGGACCGCCACACATCAATCGGGTGCGTGGCATTGTTTTGTCCGAACGTGGCGCTGTTGATGAGCACTTTCGCCACCTCCCGGACTAATCCGAGTATTCGACTAAGTGCGAATAATGGTTTTGTTTGCACAAATATGTAATGAGACGGTCGGTCGGTCAATTCATCATTTCGTTCTCCCAACATTTTCGATCGAAACGAAGCGTACACACACTACATACCGTATGGGAAGCTTTTTTGCTGGTGTTGGGACCAATTTTCACTTTGTTCCTCATGACCACGCGTCGGCGGCTTCCTGCCTTCTTCCGTGCGGCCACATCCATCTTGAGGCTTGGCAGCCTCTCAAATGACCATCATCATCGTTGGGAGAACCAACGCTCCCACTGCAGAATGTATGAATTAACCGGGATGCGCGCGCATCGAAAGTAGTATCCCGTCGAAACGAACTGCCCATCCCCTCCGTGATTTGCCACGTGTGTTGTTCCCTTCAAAACTACAATACGAAATGGATGGAAGTTGAAAGAGAGCAAGTGCGCCTTCCAGACAGACAAGACCACAGCAAAACCAGCAGTAGCATGTGTGCAAGAGTTTGGGTATATCCAGTGTACCCAGAAGACGCACTAGACCCGCGGCAACCCTTTTGTAGCTCGAAAGGCCTTGGTGACGACGGTCCAGACTACAGTGCCAGTAGCTAGACGGCAGCGGCACCTATATCACCTAGTGTACCCAGTATACTACGACAGTGTGTGAATTCCAAGACCGGAATCTGGACCATAGTGGTCATTTCTGATCTGTACAAAGCAAATAAGCAAACGCCACCAACTCATTCCAGGTATTGCAAGTATTTATTCCAGGTGCTTACTTTTGGCTGACTCCTGTGGCTGTCAAGTTGATGTGGCTCAAAGCCCCGCTCAGAGCTTTCTCCAAAAACCCATTTGTACCCACTGCATGAGCAGCTCTTTGACAATCTGCCAGCTCTACAAACCGGTTTCAACCGGTTTCAACCAAGGATTCGAATTGCAAGTGGGTGAAACTGATACCTGTGAGCGGGGAACCACGGTCCACATTGCCAAGAGAAGAAAGTGCCTCGTTGATGAGACCCTCGTGGACTCTGCAGACCAGCTGGGCGTCACCAGCCAACAGACAGACAGACGAAGAGACCCAACCCCCAACCAAAGCCTCACGCTTCAAAAACTTCAAAGCTTCAAAGCTCAAGGTTCAATCACAGTCCACCAACAAACACACTCAACAGGCGACACCCAGCACGAGCAGCGAGAGTGAGTGTTGCTAACTGTTTGCCCAATAGCCCACGGCCACTCACCCTTCTTTGATATTTTGATTTTTTGAGATATCATATTCCCGCACTCGGCTCGGACGCCCTCAGTCTGCAATTCGCGCCGCCGACCACACACACACTCCTGGCCCCAGCTTGCAGCCTTTTCCTGACCAGACCCAGATAGACAGATAATCAAGACATCATGGGCATTCAGGATCTGCTCTCGTCCACTTCCAGCGAGGACGACGCCGTGATGTTCCAGTACGACCCGGCCGAGCGCTACCAGTCCAACCAGCACCAGCAGCAGATGCAGTTCCAGCAACGGAGACCCGTGGCCCGGCTGCCGTCGCTTTCGGTGC
>JAASGO010000434.1:0-24118 GCA_023334245.1 Globisporangium cederbergense
AAAGGAGGACGCATCATTGCTGCCTTCGCTGCACTCTTTCGCAACAGGCTGGCTTACGTACGAGAGGGCTTAATCAAAGAAATGCGCAAAAAGGAGCTGCTGCTACGAAATACCGACGACGAATTGAGTGGTAGCGTTCTCCTCGCTCGCGAGTTAAGCAGTACCGAGGGTGGTAACAACAGCGCCAACAACTATACGAGGGAGTCAGCTCCACCACCAGCGCGATCCTCTTGGAGCGTTCATCCTAATAGGGGGGACATCACTTGTCTTCTTCTGTGCACCATGAACGAGCCCACCCCTGCTGTCCTGGAAACGGAAGAATCCGTCCCTGCCATCGCCCGCAGTACGCTCCAGTTGCCAGAGATTCAAGAGGCACTTGGCGAACAACGAGACTATGCCGATGCTGACGTTGCCGAACGGGAGGAAGAACACGAGGAAGCAGAGCACGAATATGGAGGAGGAGGTGAGCCTGATGTCGTGACGAATGTGGAGCTGCAACTACCACAAACTGAATCCTACCAGAGAACCATCAGCTTTCCACTTCGATCGCTGTGTTGGGCCGTTGCACACGGCCAAGTCTGTAAGGATGAATACTGTCTTCACCCGCACGACAGAGAGGAGAAGAATCCGCTGGACAACCTGCTCAAGATCCACGACGATGAAACGAAGGATGAGAAGATCGTGCTCGTTGCGTTCGAGCCGGACGAAGGCGGAGCAGATCCCGCACATGAAGCGGCTCGTCGAGAGCAACATTGGCGTCCGTGTGGGCGATTCAACCGTGCTCCAGAGCAAGCTTCGCCTGCTTGATCGGGCACCGTCCGAATCGGCGGTAAGCTGCTCAAAATGATCGACAAGTTCATGCGAGTCTGTGTCCTGTGTGTGCTCTTGGGTTTCGTTGGCACCTTCAACTGATCCAAGGCGGCGTTCGAGAACAACATGAAGCGCATGGAGATTTACTTCACCGATCCAGATGCTCGAAGGAGTTCACTTTGAGCAAGAGGAAGACCATCGCATGGAACCTCCCGAGGTGTTGAAGTCGGCAATAAGCCACGGCAGCTAAAGCGATTTGCAGCCCCCGTCCGCTCGTGCTTCAGTGTTTTGCTTTCCCTATGTCAGTGAATTTGTTTTTCAGGTTTGTTGACTTTGAGCGACTTTGATTCACGTTATCATGCGGACACATTTGATTTCTTCGTCAGTCTTCTGCCCCCGCTCCCTCGCTCCCTCGTTCGCGCTAAATTGGCCCAAATGCACTTGACGCTCGTTCGATCTACTGGCTTAAGAAGCGAATGGTTCAGGCGTCCGTGATCAGCACACTGGGTTTGTGGATCACGAGGCAGTCGCGCGCGGCGTTGTACTGGACGTCCAGCTCGCGCTCGTCGTTCACGACCACGCGCTTCGAGACGTTCTCCGCGCCCAGGAAGCCGTAGATCTCGATCTTCTCGACCCAGGCGAGCGACACGAACTGCCGCACGACCGACGTACCGCTCACATCCTCGCGACTCACAGCGAACACGATTTCGCTGAAGGCGCCGTCCACCTGCGACGCGTGCGTCTGCTCGTCGTCCACGCAAAGCGCACCCTAGGCCGTCGACTGTGGGTCCAGTGCCACCACAAACGTGTACGGGTCACTCTGCATGAGCGCGGTGCTGCGGCGCACGCGGTTCTTGCGTGCGAGCACGCTGCCGCCGCGTTGGAACACGGGTGTGGACTCGATAGGCGCCGGCACGTCGGTGTGCTCGCGGCCGCCTGCCAGGCGCTTGTAGCCGTCGAAAGTGTGATACCACACGGTGTTTGCACCAGGCAGGAACACGCTCGTACTCTCAATGCCGCTGTCTACGATGGACTTGACGAGCAAGTTGTGGCCCAGCAGGAATTGGTCCTCCTCGCTGAAGCTGCGCTCGTCCTGCATAAAGTGTATTCAAAGCGGGTGCATGATGGGCAGTCCGCTGGCCGCGCACTCGCGGAAGAGCGTGTAGAGGTACATCAGCAGCGCGTAGCGCGTGCGGATGGCCTCATGGATGCGGCTTGTACGCGGCTCGCCGAAGACCCACGGCGCGCGGCGCTTCGAGTCGTGATGCGTGTGGTCGCGGAAGAAGAGCTGGAAGACCGCGGTCTAGTACCACACTCTTTATCACGCACGACAGCATATCGTTGCTCTTTGAAAGCAGCAAGAAATAGGGCATGCTGGTCTTATCGACGGCTCAGGGCGCGTGAATGTATGGCGCTCTTGCGGCGGGAGGGTGGATGAGATCGCGACTAGCTGAGGCTTTTGGGTCTCGCGCATTTGCCAAAGGCAAGCGCTTCAGGAGCTTGGCTGGACTTTCTTTCAAAGTCGCTAGGGTGGACCACATCAAATTAGTCAGCAATTTGAAGTGGACAACCGACGGGATGGCTCCATTTGACATGCCGCATAATTTACATATGGCGATTTGTATGGGATTGAATGGGCTTTGGTGACCAGAGGAGATCGCTTCATAAGTCTCCTGCTCAACGCAAAGCTGCGGGCGCGAAATGCTTCCAAGGCATTCATATGCGTGCTAGAACGCATGAGTAACGCTTCATGTACCTACTCATGTCAACTGCAGTCAGAGTGGCGGTTTCGACGAGCTCGTAGCGTCCCATCACCTTCATCGCCAGTACGAGGCTCACCATGAGTTCCACAGTAGATTGAGTCGTGTGCGCTCAAATTTGCTCGTGTGGACTGCGTTAATTGCTCTAGATGCCCAACATTGCTTCTTATTGCTCTTCTACCCGTCGTAATGTCAACAGTCAGCGTACAGTGACGGAGTTTTTTTACACACAAGCATGTTTGTTCGGAAAGGCGAGTCGCATGGGCGAGGCCAGGCATGCCGGTCCGCCAGGAACGCCCGCGAGTGAATTCAACCGAGCCGACCTTGCACTGTTGCATTGCGTCAGAAGAGCTTGTTACGTCCTTGCGTCTGTTGAGAACTTTCAAGTTTTCCTCAGAAGTGAGTTGCCATCATGTGGTGATGCATCACCTTCTTGTTCTTCATGGGATGGTCGCCGGGCTCGACGGGAGCTCACGGGACTGACGCAAAATGAGCGCCATGAAAAAAATATTGAGGTGGCACCACTGACACTACGACAGCCAGGCTCCTGTTGTCATAGACTTGCATCTCTCTCTCTCTCGCGGTGTCCATTGATTTTCTTGGCGTTCATGCCGTTCACATGCATGAGAAGCGAGCGAGCGCGATGTCATAAAAGTGGAACCAGTTGGTTTGCTCGCCACGCGGCCGCGTGAATCGCTAACCGCCCCATCCCAGTGCCCAGGACTGTCCATAGTGAGTCTGCGGATGTCTACAAGCACTCGAAGCGACCAGCAAGCACTCGCAGAGCGCTCGACGCCACCGGCATGTCATTCTTTCCGATCGCGTGGCGAGCGAGCGAGCCGAGCAGTGTCGCCCCGCCCGCTTTTTCTTCGGCGTCGCCCCGCCCTGCCTCCCGCTGACTTGCGAGCGGGTTTTGTTTCTCACTAGCTTCACTGCGGGTAGGGTATTTTTCATCGTTTCATGATTCGTCGAAAATAAAGCTACACAGCTATTTTATTCTATGATTGGCGGGATGGGTTTCGCGCGCAAAACTGAGAATTATTTAAAAAAAGAAAAAGGAGGGATGACTCTTCGCGGAGGAGCGCCGTTCTTCCCACCTAACTGAAGGCAAAAGGCAAAAGGGGAAAAGAGCTCCAGACCGCGCCTTTCGTCGCCCACAGTCAAGAAAAAGACGCTCCGAGTCCACAGCTCTCTCGCCGCCGCCACCGCCCTCCAGCACCACCACTGAACCAGTCACCATGGCCGAAGAAACCAAGACGACGACCACCGCCAGCCCAGCCAAGACCGCGACCCCAGCGGCCACTACGCCCGTGAAGGTCGACACCGCCGCGCCTGCCGCGGACGCCAAGCCGACCGCCGCCGCCGACGCCGCTACCAAGCGCTCACCAGCCAAGCGCCAGGCCAAGACTGCCGCCGCGGCCGCCGCCAAGAAGGCCGTCGCTGCGCCTGCCGCCGCCGCCCCGAAGCCGAAGAAGGTCGCTGCCGCCAAGCCAGCTGCCGGTGCCGCCGCGGGCGAGTCCGGCCCGTCGTACTTTGACCTGATCGTTGAGGCCATCTCCACGCTCAAGGAGCGTAACGGCTCATCCCGCCAGGCGATCAACAAGTACGTGGCCGCCAAGAAGGCCAACTTCGCCGGCCACTTCTTCAACAAGTCGCTCCGCACCGCGGTTGACTCGGGCAAGCTCGTGCAGGTGAAGGGCTCGTACAAGCTCGCGCCAGCGCTCAAGAAGCCAGCCGCCAAGAAGACCAAGTCAGCCAAGGTGTCGGCCAAGTCCGCCGCCACGGTCAAGAAGGTCGCCAAGGTCGCGAAGAAGCCAGTTGCCAAGAAGGACGGCAAGCCTGCTAAGGCCACTGCCACCAAGAAGGTCGCTTCCAAGAAGGCGCCTACCAAGAAGGTCGCTGTCGTCAAGAAGGCCGCCAACAAGACCGCTAAGCCTGCGAAGGCCGCCGCTTCCAAGAAGGTCACGCCAAAGACCACCAAGAAGGTCGCCGTGAAGAAGGCCGCCAAGGTTGTCGCCAAGAAGAAGTAAGCGGCTTTCCTTCTGCGCCTCGCGCTGTCGCGTGTTGCCTGCTTCTCTTGCCGTCGCGCACTGTCCCACCAGTCCGTGGTTCTTCTATTTGCCTGTTCGATGTCGGGTAGATGGTCGTGACGACAGCCAGCCAGCAACAGCAGCTACAGCAGCGGGTGTGAGCTCAGTCGGAGCTGCCTGCGAGCCTCTTCCATGGTCGTTCAAACAAAACTCTCTCTAGGTCGGTGTTTGCGTGGATGTACCAGTGCCAGCTCTTCGTCGCCGGAGGCTGCACATCTCTTTCCTCGGTGTTTTTTAACACCACCCATTGCAAGACGAAATTGTTGATCGCGGGCAAGCAAGCAGCAGCAAGAGCAACGACTGCGTCGCCTGCTCTCGCTCGTCGCTGTCAGCCCTCAAGGTGTGATATTCATGTGCATTTGTTGGTGGTTGATTGTGAAGCAAACTGTCTATCGATTTGCACAGGTAGTGGCTTTGCAAGTTCGTGTCGGCGATTGATCCATCAGGTGAGTGGATGAGTGAATGAATGAACATCGTGGTCGTGAATGAAAGATGTTGGCGTCAGTGGCTCAATGTAAATTGCTTGTCCTCGTCGACTTCTTACTTCTGTGTGTGCAACAAGCGGCAAGAAGCGCGGCTCTGATGTGACCAAGAGCAACAGACGAGTGTCACATAGGAGATCGAATGCCCGCGGCCGGCCGCTTGCGTTCGACCACGCGACGCAGCAGCAGCGCAACGCAATGCTGTTGGACTCGCTCGCGGGATCGGAAGGATTCGTGTCCGCCAGCTTCTACTGAACGCAACACAGCATCTGATAATAGCGGAAGAAGCCGGCAAGCTCCAAGCGTGCACCTTGGGCTATTTGTAGCCTATCAGAAGATCCGCGTCACTCGCGCGCAACGCACTTCTTCCTTCGCGCGGGACGGTGAGGCGATCTGCTGCGAAATGCGATCATGCGCGAGATGCTAATGATCATCACGCCTTTCAGCAGCCGCTCGGGTGGCCTGACAACAGACAACAGCAGTGGGCGCGTCGCGTGAGTGACAAGCATGGCCACTTTTGTCAGTTATGAAAGGTATTTTGGGCTCCTCCAGCGCCGCCGCGGAACGCTCTCGCCGCATTCATCTATCTCCATCGCCATCGCATCACCTCGCTGCTCTTCCCAGTGTCCATGGCGCTCCTAATGCTCAAGCTGCTGACGCGTAACGTCCTCGTTCAGCCACCAGCAACTTGAGTTCATTCCCCAATCTCCTCTGCGGCGATTGAGTGCCTTCCGCGACCACCGCACGGTTAACAAGCGATCAAACAAACATGCAGGTGCTTCAGCGACTGGCGCTACTGGCGTTCGGTCTTGCGACGGCCTCACTCTGGCAGCCAGCTTGCGCTGGTAAGAGTCTCATGGGCGCTGGTGCCAACTCGTGGCAGCGACAGCCAACAACACCAATGGGCCAGCGCCGTCTTGTGGAAGACAGCGACATCCCGGGTATCCTGAGCGTCCCGGACGTCTCCGCAGGCTGCAACAGCACCACGGCGTACCCGGAGCCGTTCACGAGGACGGCGTTCTCAGTCGCGTCCAACGGCTCGATGGCCACGCTGCACTTCGCGTACTTCAACCTTCCACCGGACGACTACGTGATCGTGCACACGACGAAGGTCTCACCGTTGGGCGTAAACCAGACCAACTCGTTCACGTACCGAGGTGACGAGGTGCACACGGCGTTCTTCGCCGGCACGCTGCACACGGACACCGTCACGGTCGAGCTAGTCACGAGCAAGGCCGCCGAGCCATCCACGCTCATGCTCTGCAAAGGATTCGTGGTCGACAAGCTCCACTACGTGGGGCGTACCGAGAGCATCACGCAGAACGAGGAGGTGTGCGGCGCCGACAACTCCCAGGAGGCCGCGTGCTTCAACAGTGAGAAAGCCAAGGCCAAGGCCGCGGGCGCAGTCATCCGGCTGCTCATCCACAAAGACACGGGCAGCTTCTTCTGCACCGGATGGCTCGTGGGCTGCGAGGGCCACGCGATCACCAACCACCACTGCATCTCCACGCAGGCTCATGCCTCCTCGACTGAGTTCGAGTTCAACGCCCGTGGATCTTCGTGCTCGACCAACTGTGAGTCACCGCTGGCCTGCACGGGCAGCATCCGCGCGCGCTCGTCTACGCTCATCCTGGCGAACCCGGACCTGGACTACGCGCTCGTGAAGCTCGACATCAATTTGTCACTGGAGTACGGCTACCTGACGATGCGCGAGAGCGGTGCGACCCTGAATGACGAGATCTACATCCCGCAGCACCCGAGTGGGTGGGGCATGCGCATCGCCGCTAAGGACGACAACGGTATCGGCGCCGTCACATCGCTCACCATGGGCGGCTGTGCGGTCGATCAGGTCGCGTACAACCTGGACACGCGCGCGGGCTCGTCTGGCTCGCCCGTGATCGCTGCGAGTGACAACACTGTGATCGCTCTCCACCACTGTGGCGGATGCCCCAACACGGCCATCAACTCTAAGAAGATCGTTGCGGACCTGCGCGCGCGCAACCTGTTGCCCAAGTGCGCCTCGGACCAGGACCCGACCCCAACCCCAGCGCCCGCGTCCACACCGACTCCGGACCAGACCGGGACCCCCAAGCCATCGACCGCAGCTCCAACGCCACCGCCGCCGGCCGCTACGACGCTGACGTTGCAGACCAAGGTGGACGGCACGATCTTTGCGACCGCCACGACCACGACCGTGGATTACATCGACTTTGTCGTTGCATCCGATGGGGATGTCGAGCTCGATGTGCTTTCCATGGAGGAACCAGCCACCAGTGGAAACACACCCACGCCCGCTGGCACCACGTTCGCGGACGTGAATGGTGACTGCAACGCCGCGTACATTGACTCGAAGATCGTGCTCTTCCGCTTGAATGGCAATGGCGGTCAAGTGACCCAGCAGGACGTGCTCGCGACCAACTCGGACGCACCCACAGGCTACGGCGCCAATGACGGGTCTATCAGCCAGCTTGACTCGTACATGTACCTGCCGCTGACGAAAGGCAGCTACCGTTTGGCTATTGGCACGGCGGCCATGTCGAAAGCTGACGCGGTGGCCAAGACCAATGGCGCCGCTCGTTTGCCCAGAGTGTGTGGCTCAAAGGTGTCCAACTATGGGAACTACAGAGTCACGATCTCAGCCACCGCGGCCGTCCAGGTGACGTCATCACCCAACAGCTACATTGGCTCGCAGTGTGCGGTCGCGGCTCCTATCGTGATGCCCTACACTTCGTGTTTGTACCACAAGGAGACCACGCTCTCGACCGCTGTGACGATGGACGGCACCATTGTCCGCAAGACCGGGACCGTGACCGCCGACAGGATTCCATTCTCCGTGGACACTTTTGGCCGCGTGGCCATCGAGGTGTCCTCGTACGGTACCAAGGACGGCAGTGTGTACCTGGACGTCAACGGTCAGTGCACGAGTGCGTACATCGACCCCGTGGCGTTTCTATTCCGCGCGCCCACGGGTGGCAACGGCCAGCAGCAGCTCACGTCCGCAGACCTGATCATCGCCGCGGACGACGACGACAACTTTGCGCAACGCACGGGCCGTCATTCGATTAGCTTCCGCGACCCGTTCTTCTCGCTCGCGCTGCCCGCGGGCAGCTACGTGCTTGTGGTCGGGCGCTACCCGCTGAGCATCGACGAAGCCATTGCCGGTGCGAGCAAGTCGTCCGTGGACAAGTTCACGCCCGAGTCTTGCGGGGCCATTGCGCCGCAGGGCCACTACCTCGTGACCGTTGGCTCCTCCAAGCCACTCGCGGCTATGAGCTCGCCGAATACGTTCACGGGCAGCAAGTGTGCGCCCAGTGACCCGACCAGCGCGAAGAGCATCTGCCCGCTCTGAGGAGACAGACGAACAGCTTCAACTTCAACCAGTGAATCAGTCAACTCCAGCCAACCATTCATTCAATCAACTCCATCACTCAGTAACCACCAAGCAACCAGTAAGTAGCCATATCATGCATTCATTTCATTTCGACTCATTCACGAAAGTAAGCACACGCGCCTTCATCTCTCTCTCTGTCTCTCTCTCTGTCTCTCTCTCTCTTCGTTCTTGTCATTGGCTTATTAAATATTCATTCACTCACTCGTCTAGTCGCTCGTGCGGTGCGTGAGCGGCAGGTGCGTCACGCGGTTCGTGAACTCGGCCTCCATGAGGTCTCCTTTCATGACGTCAATCTGCGTGAGGCTGCAGTGTGCGATGGGCGCGCCCAGCTGAATTATCTCCTTCGCCACGCCGTAGCACTGCGCCACGCAGAACTGCACGAAGCTCGCGTGGCATACGATGATCTTGAACGTCTCCGCGGGGCGCGTGGGCGTCGGCCGGCCACCACCGCGGCGCCGCTGGAACTCCTTGTTGCTGTCCCCACCCCATCGACAGATGTACTCAAACGCCATCTTGTGCATCGCGTCGCGGTACTCCTGTCGGTGCTCAATGGCCACGGACTTTGGTGCGCCTTCCTCTAAAAAGCTGCATTCGAACTTGCGCTTGAGCCAAGGCATCGCGGCCGCGACCTTGGCTGCAGTCTCGACGGTGCGCCGCAGTCCACCGTAGATCAGCGTTGTGTTGTGCTCGTTGGCCGCGCGGTCGGCTTTCAGCTGGGAGTTTAGGAGCAAAGCCGTCTGCTCGGCCTGCTCGAAGCCGCGATCCGTGAGCGTCTTCTCGCGGTCGCATACGCGGAAGTGGATGTTCTCGGTCTCGCCATGGCGCACGAAGATCAGGTGCACAACGCCGAAGTTACGGTCCGGTACGCCATTGCTGCTTCCCTGGCTCTCATCGCTGCTGCTCTGCGGATGGGAACCGGACCGCTGGCGCCGCATGGCGCGTGGGAAGAAGACGTTTTCCATCGAGTTTTCAGCCGACGCGAGGAAGAAGAAGGGACTCAAGGCTGGCCGACTCATCGATTTGTGCAGGATGCGGCCGTCCACGGGAGACATGGCAGCGAGCTGGATGGCCCACCACCACATGAACAAGTCGCTCTTGGTCATAAACCGCAGCACGCGGCGCTTCGGTTGGCCCTGGAAGAGGTGCTTGATCTCGAGCAGGAAATGTTCGCTGACATCCAGAAGCTCGAGCTCGCACTTGGCAACCGGAATGAGCTTGCGCTTCTTGTCGACGCTTTTCTCGCGCCACTTGCGCAGCATCACGACACCGTGGTAGAGCTCGGCCCAGCACGTGCGCCATGTGGGGATGCCCACGTGAACCTTGCGGTACTCGACAATGCCGCACATGAGGAACTCGTCGCGGCCTTTGATGCGGTGCACGGCGTAGTCGCGCTCCGAGACCGGCCGGCGCGACAGGTCCTCGGAGAAGTAGAGCTCCACCTCGTCGATCGTGAAGCGCCGCGTAGAGCTCGTGGGCAACACGGGTCGCGCCGCCGCGGGTGTCGGGTAGTACGTGTCCAGCTGCGGTAGGCATTCGGGCTCCTCCGAAAAGTGCACGCGCTGCTGCTGCTGCTTGTGATGCGCGTGTCGGTGGGCGTCCTCCGCGTGCTCCTCTCCGCTCAGCGGTGCCATTGGACCTGCTGCGGATGTGGCGAGTTGCTTTCTGTGGTGGAGCTCTTCGTTCTCTTCTCAGTCAGACTTTTGTGTTGCCGTTCTTCGAGGTCTTCGAAATGGTCATTTCTGCTGAATTTTTCAGCTTTCGTTATGTATAATTTTATTACAGCAGTTTGTTTGAAATATATTTATTGAGCTTTTTTAGAGTCTGTTTGTAAAGTGTGAATCTTCGTTTTATTTCCGAAGCCATCTCGACAATAATAATTTACACTGTAAAATACTAATTGACATTTCTCATCTTCTCATTTCTCATTCCAGAGTGGGATGCGTTTGTCTGCGGAGCTTGCTTGCGGACTTATGATACTGGCTGCCTGACTCGGCATTCTTGGCACCGCACCTGTCAGCACCAAAGCTTTGCGGTCCTTCACTTGCAGCTTCAACTCCATGGAGCCGCATGGAAGTAGCAGGCCGGCGTGAAGTTGGAGCTGTGCACCCTTTGTGAAGCGAGCGAGACCCGCCACCCGTACCATTTGAGCCGCAGTGAACACACACAGATCGTGTGTAAATCCACTTTACAAATGCATGCTACAGGTATATTGTGCCGCGATCCATCCAATCTGGACTTTCAGGCGCCGTGAAACATCAGACGCTATGATTGAAGCAATTGCGCCCTAAGACCCATATACCCAGTGTTCATTCATATAGCCGCGTATTATAGGTTGTCTCACCTCTTCTCTCGCGGGCATCCGAGCTTTAGGAAATTGCGATGATGAAACTTTGGCGTAGCGGTCGAGAGTGGCTTCAGAGAGTCCTTGGACAAGAAAGATTGTACCGCCTTGAGGAGTTAGTTATCACGAGTCGAGGAGTGGTGAGGTCAACAGTCAGCTTCCTCTTATATCTGACTAACCGCCACTACATCTAGTTTCGAAGTCTCTCGTTTATAACAGCACACACAGTTCTGCCCTTTCAATCAGTTCCATTATATACGATCTTGACTGTACCACTCATGCTGAACCAAGCGACGATCGATCACACACACACAAAAAGCATCCGAAAAGCATGAGCGAGAGCAAGACGACGGACGCGGAGGAGTACCTGCGCTCGCTGCCGGTCGTGGACGTCACGGCCGTCGACATCTCGCCCAACCCGGCGGCGCTCACGGACGAACTCAACCTCGAGGTGGACTTCCACCTCGACAAGCCCGTCGCGAGCGGCGTCTGGGACATTGAGGTGAGCTTTTTTTACGTGCTTGTGTTGTGTAGCTCTTCGCTTCATACGTCATTACCTCGCACGTATTGATGTGTTGCTGTGTATGGCGCTGTCAATGCAGTACCTGGTGGATTCAGTGACCAAGCGACACATCATCAATATCCTCCCCACCGCACTGTTGCATGTGTTTTTGCTCTGTAGTAGGACGACATTCATCATTGCACAGTGAGCTCCTTAACCTCGGCTCGGTTGATCCTTTTTCGTTGTGCGAGTACAACTCGGCCAGGTCGAGGCAACAGACTACGCAAAGGGCGACAACCACTTTCAGTTCACGGTGTGTTATCTATTTGCTGTGGCCACACATTGTCAAGGGCTAACCAACGTGTGGCATTTTGAACAGGCGGCGGACATCAACATCGCGGGCATCGAGCCGAGCCAGTTCACGAACTGCGGCCTGCTCATCGCGTCGTTCAGGAGCCGCGAGGGCGAGATCATGGACCTCAAGATGGTGATTCAGGTCACTGAGCAGCGCGGCACGCTACAGCGTATCATCTACAACCCACTCGAGTAAAACACCACAAGCAACGCATCCAAGCTCGTCTATTGATTGATCCGATACAGAGGCCAAGCTTAGATAACTAGGGCATGCGAATCTAGGCGCTCGACACGCACTCACGCTCAGCATGTGGGAACACGCCAGCTTGGACGCGATAGACCTCATTGAGGATGTCCACGCTCTTGGTTTTCTGGTGTTCAAGCAATCGAAGAGAGATCATAAATAAATACACACTAGTCACATAGAACAACACTGCAATGAGGATGTCTCACGTGCTCGTCGATCGCTTTCCGCATGCGCCCCAAGACGCGTGTGAGCTTGCGAATCTCCTGTAGATGGCGCTCCTGCTGCTCCTTGGCCCACACGAAGAGCTCGTGCTTCTCTTTCTGCAGCTCCGTCATTTTCTGCACAAGCAGGTTCACCTCGTACTTGTACGAGTCGCGGTCGTCCTGCACCACCAAACACAACGAGCTCATTAATATAAGAGATGGCCAGTAAGCATTGGAGAAGAGCCACGAGCTCACCTTCAGGATCTTGGCGAAGATCTCGCGGTCCACTTGGAAGCGTACTTCTTCCTACGGTCACACACAATACAGTAGTGGTCTGTGAGCTGATTGAACCGGCATAGCTCGGCCAATAAGCGCCACCACCAACTGACCTGCTCGATCTTCTTGCGCTCCTGCTGGAGCTTCTCCTCCGTGCTCTTAATCTTTTTCTTGAACGAGTGGCGCTCCGCTTTCGCCTACGTCAAGCAAAACGATCCCAACCGACTTTGTGAGCAGTAGCTCTCCAAAAGGTAGCGCGAAGAATCGCATGATTGCAACACCTTCTTGAGAATCGACTGTAGTACTTTGACGTCCTGCCCCAGCTACAGACATCATCGTTTGCATTCACGATCATACACAAATCACTATTTGCAAGAACTTGACTTTGATACGAAGCGCTTGCGGTCGCTCACCTTGTCTCTCGACGTGTTGGCGACGTAGTTCATCGCCTCGAGCTTGGCTTCCTGTTCGTATCGTCAGCCGACCCATTCCACAATATTGTGAGTCCATGAATGCCTCACATTGTTCGTGTAGCTCTCCCACCTCAGCTTTCTTCAGCAACGCGTCGATGTGCTCGATCTCCGTCTCGTCAACGCCAAGTCTCCTGAAGTACAAGGAACCGACAACAAGAAAATCCTCGTGAGCTCGTTGGACAATCGATCACCATCACCACATCACAAATTGGACTCACGAGCTGTGCTTGTCACCGCCACGTCCGACCTTCTCGAGCTCTATTATTTTCTTGCGCAGCAGCGAGTTCTCGACGCGAAGGAGCGACAGCTCATCCTGCTCTCCTAGCTCGTCCGTTGCTGCTGCAAACAAGCAAAGCACCACGTTATATCAGTATTTCCAGTTCCAGCAGTTCATCTCCAAAATCATACATAGCAGGCTCGTACCGTTGGTCATGTCGATGTGGATCGAGTCGGGTCCATTGCGCTCGTCTTCCTCGCGGCTCTCATCAAATTTCTCCTCGTCGTCGTACGTGGCTCGATTCATCTGTGTGCCTCTCCTTCTCCTGCTCAAATTCCACTCAGTCTCCAGCTCGAACTGACTGACATCTGCCAACGGGTATCGTAAATTTAGGTCCACGAATCCGTTTCAACCCGCAAGGCCTCCCCACCTTTCTCGTGGGGTTGCACTCGAGCAAACCAGAAATGCGGAAGGTTCGGCAGCACTGCCTACCTTGCGTTCTTGGGTTGTGTGAACCAGCCATTAGATATCGCCACTGTGGCGCTTGTAGATGGACGGTAAGTTGTTGTTGCTCGTCGCGCCTGAAGCCTTCCCAGGTGGCTTCTTTGCACTACTCCCCAGCGGCTTCTTCGCGCTCTTGAGTAGCCCAAGCGATGTTGCTCTCCCAAGACCAGCAGTACCACTAGCGCCTCGTTCCTCGTCACTGTCGCCTGCTTCTCGCTCTTGCTCATCGCTATCCACCCTTCGCCTCTCGTTTGCATCCTCAGTCTCCAGTTCGACGACCGCGCGATTCACAGCAATCTCGTCGAGTTTTCGGTTCACAACCTTGACTTTCCTGCGCACAAACTTGGCGAGCACCTTCGGCGGGAAGAGCGGGCAATGGGTCACGTCGAGCTCCTCGAGCATGCTGCAGCCCTCCAGCAGAGCTGTGAGCGTCTTCTCAGTCAGTTTCTTGCACGCCGACACATTCAGTTTCTTTAGAACCGTGAACTGCGCCGCAATCTCGAGCAAACTCTCGTCGGTGATCTTCACACAACGAGCCAAATTGAGCTCTTCGAGCGAGAGCTGCTGGGCGATCGTGAGCACCACCTGGTCCGACAATTCACGGCAGAATCCGACTTCAAGACGCACAAGCTTCTCGCATGACGTGATGATCTCGACCAAGTTCGCGTCTGTCAGGTGCACACAGCCAGAAAGATTCAGCGACGTGAGACTCGGGCACTGGACCACGAGCTGGCGGATCATTTGCGCTGACAGCTGCGGGCAATAGCTCACGTCCACGTGCTCGAGACACTCGCCACACTTGGACTTGTCCAGCATGTCCTCTAGCATCCACGCCAGCGCCTGGTCAGTGATCCCCGTGCATGAAGACAGTGTAATGGCTCGGATCTGTTTCGCTCGGTGGAAGAGATGGCCTACTGCGAGATCACTCAGGCCACTGCAGCCTGTGAGATTGACGTCTTTCACCTTCTTCACGAGGTTCTTATCGACCACACCACGCCCGTCGCCCTCCTGATCAAACAGGAAGATCCTGTGCGACACCGAGTAGATTTCCTCCAGATTGAGCACCTCCATCTCCAGACAGTTGTGCGTCACCGCTCGGATCGAGACGTCGGTAAGCTTATCGCACTGCCG
The DNA here is from genome assembly GCA_023334245.1 of Globisporangium cederbergense. NCBI lineage: Eukaryota > Oomycota > Peronosporomycetes > Pythiales > Pythiaceae > Globisporangium > Globisporangium cederbergense. Next base: position 14,782 of record JAASGO010000434.1, read on the forward strand.
CACATTGAGCTCCTTCAGCCGCGTGCAGCTCTTCGCCACCTCCACCAAGCCTTCGTCGCTGATCCGCCGGCAGCCAGCGACATTCAGCTTCCTCAGCTTGTTCTCACTCGTCAGCCCCACTACGAGATGCTTCATCGCCAAGTTGCCCAGCTGCATACAGAGCTCCACCTCCAGAATCGCAAGACCTAAGCAGCTCATGCCTATGATGGGGAAGCACCTGTCGCTTACTCTCTCACAGAAGCTCAGACCGAGCTCCTCGAGCTTTGGGTTCGTGCGCACGACAGCCTCGACGCCAATGTCGCTGATCTGGTGGCAGTTAATCATCCAGAGCCTTCGAAGTCGGTGGCAGCTCTTTCCGATGCCCAGCAGCGCAGTGTCAGTGATCAGAGCCAAGTGCGAGATATTAAGCACTTCCAGTTGCGTGCAGCACAGGCTCACGCGCAGCAGCGACATGTCGGACAGCAGCGAGCACCTTGCGATTTCGAGCGAGGTGCAGAAGCGATTGTTCTTCACGACCACCTCTATGTCTTCATCTGTGATATCGTACACGTCCTTCAGGTTGATCAGCCGCACGTCCTCTCCAGCCTCCAGTGCGAGAATGAAGTACACGACAGCCTTCGCATTTCTCAAGTCTCGCAACCAGCCCATGTTCGTGAGCTGATCGCCATAGAAAGTCGGGTACTCGCGCAGCACTTTGCAGATAATATCGGCGAACAGTGTGACTTTCTCCTGCTCTTCTCGCTCATGATCTCTGTCACCATCGTTGTCGACAATATTTACCATCGCATTTGCCGACCGTGAGCCCAAGAAGAATGTGAACGGCATGCGGCCCAGCTCTCTCAGCGCCAGGCGACACTGCGGGGACTCGACCGCCTGGAAGTACGCCGGCTGGATGCCAATCAGACTCTTGTAGCAGTGCATGAACAGATCTCCAAAACACGGGTCTCGCGGCAGGTTCTTCATGATCTCGGCGATCCCGTGGACGTTCTCCGTGGTCAAGAACGGCTCGAGGCCACACCGCACTTTCTTCTTGTACATCTCCTGCGCGTGCTGGTGGTCGAGGTCGTACTTGAGCGACGCGCAGACGTTCTCTGCAAACTTCTCGAGCGTGCGCTTGTCATCCTGGGCGAAAGCGAGCGCGCGTGAGAAACGACTGGACGCCAGTGCGAAAAGGTAGTCGGACTCGTGCGCGCGGTCGCGTACTGCGAGCACGTAATGCGCGTTCACCTGATCGCGCGTCAGCACTGTGTTGTTGTAGTATGCGACGTGCGCGATGTTGCCGTGGAAGAAATACTTGCCATCCTTGCGCCGCACGGATGACAAGCAGCCGATACGCAGCTGCCGCATGTCCTCGTTTGACTGTTCCTCGAGCTCCTTCTCGATCTTGAGGTTCACACGATGACGCATCTCCTTGAACTCCTGTGCGAGTACCTGCCAGCGGGCGTCAAAAGTCTCACGCAGCAGTTGTTTCTTCGCGAGTGGCTCGAAATCCGTTCGCGAGACCTTGGACACGTCTTTCTTTAGCAAAGGCTGTGCGCTACCTCCATTCGTGAGCGGTACCTTGCTGGCCGTTGGAGAAGCTGGCAACCCGCTAGCATTCTGGGCATTTACGGCAGCGTTCTTGGACAGCCGGACGCGAAAGTCGTGCTCATCCAGTAGCTTCTGGCTCATGCTCTTGATCTGCTTCTTGCCGTCTTTCGAGGCGAAGAACTGCTGCATTTCGCAATCGACGTCCTTGAAGCACTTGCCTTTGGCCTCATCCTCCATGTCCACGATGTCCTCTCGTGTCTTCTTGATGATTGCCTCACGCTTCTCGATCTCCGAGTTCACGACGCTCTCAACCTCGACCTCGTTCTGCAGAAAGCCGTCGACGTACAGTCGCAGCATCGTGCCATCGAACGAGCCGACGAGGTGCGTCCACTTGAAGAGCTCCACGCGCGACCCGAACGCGATGATGTCGATGTTCTTCACGTTAATCGTGAAAGCCCACATGTTGCACTTGAGCGCTGTCAGACTGAATCTGCCCATGGTCAGCACCACGCGTCTTGTGCTCTCGTGGCCGTCGCACTTGCACCAGGCCTCCAGTGTGACGTGGGACTCAGCGTTTTCTGGGTACATCGACGCGATGTACGGGAAAGTCACGTAGCTGCGCGCCTCCTTGCGCACTTGGAGCGAGCGGTTCAGGTCGATGTTCACGATGGGACCTTCGGCTTCCAGTGTGCAGCCAGGCAGGTACTTCCCGGACAGTTCCTGGCCATAGGTCCCGAGATTTGCGGCCGTGGACAGCCCTCGTCTCTCACAGAGCGTCCAGTAACCGCTCGGGTGATCAGCGAGCAGCAGCTGCTTATACGACGTCGCCTGCTTCACCGTCGCCTTCAGGAGTAACAGCGACGCGACCGAGAAGTGGAGCATCGCCATGTTGTGCTTGACACGGTAGTGATCGCCTGAGGCTGCAAAATCCTCCATTGTGAATGAATAGCAGTCCGGGTGCTGCTTCAACCGGTCGAGACACGTGCGTGTGAGTTTCATGCTGAGCATCTCCGTGGCTTGCGATACAATCGTGTGCAACTGTGAGAGCAGGTTCCTGCGCATATTTTGCTTGTCCACTTCCGAGACAGCACGTGGACCAAAGCGCGAGCGGATGCCTTCGAAGACCTGTGTGTTCCAGAACACCTCACTTCCCACTCGAGCACCACTAAGCAAGTTCAGCAGTTGCACGACAATGTCCTTGAACAAGTGGGGTGAGACGCCCGTGCCCGACAGCTTGGCCGCGATGCGCATCATGTGGCGCGTGATGTTCTTGAATGTGCGCGCCACCATCACCGCCAGCATGAGTGCTCGGATCTCGCTCGCGTGGTCCTTGCAGTCGCCGCGGCCGCCGAAGACCGTCACATTCTGGACCGAGTTGCCCTTGTGGATGAGTGTGAGCGTGATCACTTGTGCGTCGAACCGGTGCTTTGTATTGGGACTCACTTGGCACATCTTCCCGTCAACGTAGATGTGTGATCCGCGCTCGATCTCGCGCGTGAAGTCCTCGGTCGTCTGGATCTCTGCTGTTGAGTACTGGAGCGTCGCGGTGCCCGAAAGCGCAAACAGAAACTGCGAGCGCAGGAGTCCGAGGTGTCGAATGTTGATGCCGTGGCGATGCATCTCAGCTGCCAGGTCAAAGTTCGCCGACGTGAAAAACTTTGGTTTCTGCGACAACTTCTTTGCAAACGTCGGGATGACCTCGTTCACCAGGTGCAGCGTGGCGTTCTCGACGCCCAGCGACTGTGCCTGCCAATCGGGCGTGCGGTACGTCATCGACGAGAGCGCGTCGGGCGACAGCGACGTGCAGAATCTGTTGACAAACTCTGGTCGCAGTTGCCGCCAGAGGATGCTCATCCCACGTGTCGACTGCATCAGGTGTGGCGTCACCTCTGGGTCCTCGGGTGGCATCGCTCGGGCGAAGTTCAGCACCGCAAACTTCTTCTCCGCGGTTACGTACCCGAGCATGTCGGCTGGCGCGTGAATTGTCTTGGACGTGAGGTCCTGGTACCCTCGCACCCCATGGCGACACAGGTTGAGTCGTACGGCCGCGTCCGCGAGCACGTCGTCGAGCTCCTTGCTCTGGAACACGATCGTCTTACCGCGGTTGTCGCTGCCATACACCAACTGCTTGGATACTTTCTGGATCGAGCCACCAGATTCGTCGAAACTGAGGATCTCGATCGGGATCTTGGACGAGCACACCACGCGGAAGCCCTGGAAGTCAACACAGCACTCGAGCGGTACGATCACGTTCTCGTAGTGACTCAGCGCGCGCAGGTACAACGCAGAGTTGCGAATCTCGTGGGCGCCGAACTTCGCCGACAACTCGTGAGAGCACTCGAAGCGGCCGTGATCGTCTGTGCAGATCTTGAACAGGATATCGTGCGCTTCGTACTTGAGTCGACCGGTAGAGCGCACGTCATCTTGTCGTCCATCGATCGCTGATGAACCAGTAGGGAGGATCGATTTCTCACGTAGTGGTAGGTACAGTTCACGTACCAGAATCAACGCGATAGCCGTCGCTGTCTCAATGAAATCCTGGCAGACGCTCAGCACCTCCGTGTACTTCTCCTGTATCTGCTGTGCATCTTTCTCGGGCAAGCGCAGCGCGTGCTGAAAGCGCTCGGCCCACTTTGTACGATGGCTAGGCAGCACGGGGTACGCCGACTTCACTCGCAGCTGGTTCTTCTCGGTCTCGAGCAGCGACAGCTCGGCGTCGCGCCACACTTTCATCGCGTCCATCAGGCGCGCGTGTGCCTCTTTCACGCGCTTCCTGCGCTCATCCATGTCATGCTGCTCTTTCTGCACCAGCAGCGCGTTCGGACTAGTGATCAGCGACAGCGCACCGCTTTCCTCACCTTCGTTGTTATTATTACTGCTGGCTAAGGTGCTCGCCACTGGATCACTGACGTTCTCGTCTGGGCTCACCTTGTAACCCATTTGAATCAGCTTCTTCGCAATGATCGCGGCATTTTCCTCCGCGAATTTTCCTGTCTGAGCCGCGACGAGACGGTTGAGCACTTGGTCGCTTTCCATTTGGATCGTGTGCAGCAGCTTCGTGCTCTCGCCAAACTCCAAGTCGCTCTCTGCGATGTTCACCAGCGCTTCAGCGAGCTGCCCCGAGCCGCGTACCATCCGAAAATGCTCGTACAGGTCGCGTTCCATGCGAGCAACGTCGTACGAGCCGTCGAAGCGGCGGAAGGCGTGAGCATAGTTGCAGATGTGGCGCTTGGACGGCAGTTCCTGGAGGAACTCAGTCAGCTTGAACTCCGTCATGCCCACACACACCTGCTTCAGTCGCAGCTGTAGCGAGTCAAGCGGTGGATCTGAAAAGCCAAACCGCATCTGCATCGCCTGCTCGTCCTTTGTGAGCCCACTCTGATACAACTCGACTGGGAAGCGACCAAATACCATGTTATCCTCCCTCGTCGCCGTTCGGAGATCACGAAGGACAAGGTCCTTCGTGTCAACAAGGTGCTTCTCGCCTTCCTCTGCTGCTGCCTCGGTCTCCGGTACTTCTTCACCAATACCACCCTCTTCGCTCTGGTTCGCTCCAGCCTTCTTCTGTTTCTTCAGCTGCGCTTTCTTCTTTGCGTTCTCTTCGTTCATGGAGATCGTCTCGAGCATGCTGGTCACCTGAGCGGTCTCCTGCTTCGCCTGGTGCAGGTGTGCAACCAGAGCCTTCGAGATCTCTTCCTTTAGGTACCCCATCTCATTGTGCGGCAGCTCGAGCGACTCGGCGTGCTTCAGGTAACCGAGTTCTTCTTCCATCTCACGGAACCGGTTCTCCACCTCTCGCTGCGCCAGCTGAACCGCTTCCTCCATCATCAGCGCGAACACCTGCTCGCGATTGAACGCATTGCCCTTGGTGCGGAATTTCACCTGCTTCATACGGATCTTGGCCTCGAATTTCATCTTCTCGACACTGTGCGCGGGTCTGGCGTCTTTCTCCTCCCACTCCTTCTCAACCGCTTCTCGTGTTTCTTCTAATGCGACACCACGCGCATGATAAAAAGCCTGCTTCTCAGCAGCGAGTCTCGCAATTTGTCGTCCTTTGCGAGCGCGCCAGATCGTCTGTAGCTTCACGGTAGCGTGCAGAATCACTTCCATGCGGTAGTTGAGCAGGTTCCGGTAGCCCCCATGGTCGAGCGGTACGACGTTCGACAGTAGCTTCGCTCGTCGCTTGGGCAGATACTTACTGTAGTCGGTCTTGAGCGGGTCGTTCTCGCCCATCGCGAGCGCGCGTTCGTGGATCACGTTTTTCTTCCAGCGTGAGAGCTCTTCGCGCGGCTGCACAACCTGTCGTGCGACCGCAAACTTGAGGTCGTTGATGTTGATCAGTCCCAGTTTGAACTGGTACGTGGCACTCATGTGCTGCATCACGAACCGGCTGAGCTGCTCATACTTCCACGGGTGGCGCAGGAGCTCGCAGAGGTACTTGGACTTCTCGACCCTCCCAACGCAGTAGTTCTCAAACTCAAAGCACGTCATCCCAATTATTACCTCTGCGCCACCGTCGCTGTCGTCAATCTCGAGCTTCAAGTACTCTCGCTCCGCAAGCCCCAGCAAGTACTCGGTCGTGAGAATGCGTGGTGGGTGTAAGTCGCCGATCTTCGCCAGCAACTCAAAGAGCACGCGCAGAGTCTCAGCAAATGCTTCACGCGGTAGCACGGGAATGTGAGGCGACTGGCTGGAGACCGTACCGCGACGGTCCTTGCGCGCGAACATTGTGAACAGGAAGCGCACTTTTTCATCTACGCGACAGCCGCCAACGCCCAGGAGCAGCGCCACGGTCGCCTCTAGAAGTGTGAAGCTCATCTTGGTCTGTGAAGTGCACTCACCCCCATTCAGACACAAAAAGAACGGGAGGAAGAGCTTCTCGCGCTCAAAGATCTCCTGTGCGCGCTTGTGCAAAAAGAGTTCGTTCTCAAACACTGTGCACACGCCCTCGAGCTCCTTTTCCTTTGCCTTGATCTGGCCTTCAGCGAATAGAAGCTGCGCACGCTGCTTACCCTCCTGTCCTGGGATCACCAGCGTCTTCGCGGTCTTCATAGCCACGTACTCCTCTTTCGCCGCCGTGAGCGCTCGCTTCGTGTCGTTGATGTCTACTTGAATGGTGTCCATCTCGGCTTCATGAAACAACATCCTTGAGTCGCCTAGTGGGAACTCGATCGAGCGGACCTGCTCGATCTTGATGAGCGCCTGGTCGAACTGGTCCTGCGCATCCTGTATCCTCGTTTCAATATTCGCTTTCTGTCGACGCATCTCTTCATTCTCGTGAGCTTCTTGGTCGTGCGTGCGCTTGTCCTGCGCCTCGTGGGTCCTGAAGAAGACGTCGTTCGGGTCCAGCTCTTTCTTCGCCCTCTCAAGCTCCGCCTGGCGCTTCACCCAGAATTTCTCTCTCTTCTCCTGCAAGTCCACCTCGCGCTGCGTAACCACTTGCAGTTTCCCGCGCTCGGACGCCAGTGTGGCCTCCAATTTGCTCTTGCAATTGACGATCTTCTGTTGAAAAAGCGCGTCTTCGCGTTGCTCGAGCGCGTTTTGCTCGCTGCTCACCTCACTGATCTCGTCCTTTTGCTTTTCGAACGAGTAGCCAAAGAACACGGGGCTTCGCACAGATGCGTCGAAGAAGCCTGGCACGACCCGCTTGATCACGCGCGGTCTCTTCAGCGTGTCCTTGTAGGAGATCTCAGCCTCTGCAGCCACTACTGGTGCTGTTGCTGGAACTTCAGCCGCAGTGGACTCGTGCTGCGCGAGTGTCGTCGACGTTAGATGCACAGGATCCTGGGCTTTTGATGGATCAACAGCTGTCGATCCTGGTGTTACTGCTGAGGCGTCTTTGGTAACTTTTTCATCCTCGTCATCATCATCCTCTTCGTCGTCATCATCACTACTTGCATTCCAAACCACAGTCCCACCATTCGCATTGTCACCACCACCGTCATCACCACCGTCACCTTCCTTACCTCCCTCTCCATCTTCCTGGCTCCCGCTTTCTGCATCGTCCTCGCCATCATCACCACCACCATCCTCACTCCCTTCCACACTCGCAGCAGAGCTGCTGGCGCTGTCGTCCGTGAAGCCGTCGATCTCGTGATTCTCGAGCGGTGGCAGCAGGATGTCGCCCTGGTTGAACTCGGCCAAATGACCCTTGGCGCGACTGTCGCGGTTCATGGCGTAGCCCATGGTCGCCGGGTGCTGGTGCGCGCTCAGCTGCGCATTCGCATTGACGTCCGTCTGGAAATGCACTTTCGTGACCGCCGTAATGAAGATCGGCCAGCGCACGACGCAGCTCAGATCGGCGTCCTCGATTGATGCTAGCAAGTGCTGCTTGAGCTCCCGCAGCAACAGGAACTTGGCTCGCAGCGCGCATTCCGCCTCGCGTTTCCTCGCTTCCAGGTCATTCAGCAGTACAGCAGCATTGGAGTTCTTATCAGGCAGTGTTGCCGGATCGGTTTCGTCTGTCTGTGCCGGCGATAATGGTGATAAAGTGGTTTGCTCCAGCTCAACGTCGAGCTGCTCGAGTAGAGTCTCGAGCGCGCGGATGTCGCTCTCGAGCGCGTCGACCCGGCTGTGGACCGCCACGAGCTGCGACGAGAGCCGTTCTTCACTGCAATCGTCACCTTCCGCGTCGCTCTTTGTTTTCTTCTTGTTCTTGGCGAAGCGCGCATACCAGCGTAGAAACTGGCCGACGCGCGCGAGGTCCCAGTCGGCGCAGAACGCAAAGAGCTGCTCGCGCCGCGCGACATCGCCCGCACTCCTCCTAAACGCCCCTATACTTGCATTGCTGCTGCTGGCACTCGTGACGTCGCCTGCTGTATCCACTGAGTTAAAGTCCCTCTCACACACGACGCCGTTCACGCTCTGCGCATCGTCCTGCGCCAGGAACGACGAGATCTCCGCCCCCATGGCCGCCTGTTCCTTGTCAACGCACAGAAAGTACCAGCAGTGACGACGTGGGAACCGGTTGACGGAGCACGCACCTTGTGTCTCACTCACTCATGTACGCACATAGACTCACGTGTTGATCAGTCACTTGGTCAGCCGGTGCAGTCAGACGACGCACGAGCGCGGAGACGGCGGCACGCGGAGCGCATCCATTTCTTGCGGTGGCGTCCCTTGCTGCTTTGCTTTTGCTTTTGCTTTTCGCGCCTACCCGTCAAATGTTGTCCAAAAAAGAGGTTGCACTTCCCTAAGTCTTCAAATACACAAAATACGCAGGAGACTGCAAAATACGCAAGACTTGGTCGCTAAAGTACCGTAGACGACCCCGACCTCGACCTTCCGCTGACAGGCGACTGACTTCCTGGGGGATGAATGAACTGGGCCAGATGCGGTTGAGATCGAAGCTGCTCAACCGAAAAGATACCTCGGCCAATGGCTTCAAGTCCGACGATCTAACTTTATACTAGGGTCGTGGTCAAGATTTACGCAATTTTGCTGCTTTCTCAAGTGATAGGACGGACTGCCTTGCGCCCACCAGTGCAGTGCTAAACCAAGTCGACAAAAATCAGATCGCTGTCTTGAATCTCGACCTTGTCGAAGGTGTCTTCTACATCGTGCTCTCACTCGCGTCGCACCAAAAAACCCAAAACGAGAATCTAGGATACCTGAATTTTAGAAAAAGAAGCGGAAAATTCAAGTTCTGATTTGTACCAGAGACTCCTATTGTTTGGGTTTGGCTAAAGCTCTGCACTCGTAACCCACACAAACGCCAAGTGTATCAGCTGAAACAGTGCAATGTTTTTCGTGGAATGGCGCGTAATCTGCTGTCGTCGGTAAGAAACGTAGGACTGAATCCGCTGCA